>JAVYIG010009089.1:0-82065 GCA_035222895.1 Strongylocentrotus droebachiensis | reverse complement strand
AGCGGCGGCCGCCCAGGCACCGCTCGTTTTTAGGGCATCGCTCGGTCGCCGCTGAAGTTTTAGCGCGGAGTTAAAAATTGGGCGGCGCCTGCTCACTTTTCACTCGCCGCCCAAAATACGCTTGGTGACTGGGGCGGTCGCCGCCCGGGCAACGACCTAATCGCTGGGCGATGCCTAATTCCAGCAGCGACCGAGCAGGCTACTGATCGGTCGGTGTCGCTGCTCTGATTTGTGACCATAGCTTTATGCATCATCGTTCAAAAGCTTAATTCATGAGCTTGAACCCTCCCACCCAAACAAATTAACATGTAATCAACATTCAAAATGTTTTACTTCATTTATAATTCTAGACTTAAAATATGCATGAACGCCCTCTATATATTTTGTGAACCTGACAATTTCCCCATTTACCCAATTTCACCACATGAACAGCTGATAGTGAATCTAAATTTTGTAATAAATATAAAATTGTTGTTAAAACTGCAAGAGTCTTATTAAGAAGATGCCTTATTTTTAGGTCATCCAATCTTGAATAACAATATTTTTAAACATCCTAATAAAAAAAAAATCTGTTTTTCTTTTGTGTGTGTGTTCAATCAGAGAAAGTAAGTGGTCAGAAGAGGAAGCGTGAGAGCGAAGAGGAACCAAGCAAGCTTACGACCAACAAACAAGTAGTGGAAGAAGGACAGTCATGGTGGACATGTATGATGCTAGGAGTACATCAAGATAACACCAAACCACAGGGGAGGAAAGTGGTCATCACCCAGAAAGATAACTCAGATAATAAATGAAATGAGCAAAACACTGACTACTACTATACCAGCAGCAGAAAATTGAACCAATCCATTGCCTAGTTTCAGGCTCCTGGACAACTAATGGTGCAGGGAAACTATTCAGGTAATTTTATAACATTTATTTGGGGATTTAGAATATAGCATACCAGAAAGAAGTAATGAGATGAAGGAGAAGGTGAAGAAGAAGAAGAAGAAGAAGGATAGGAAAAGAAGACAAATACAGAAGAAAAGAAGAAGTATTAGGAAAAGAAGGTGAAGGAGAAGACGGAGGAGGAGAAGGAGGAGAAGGAGAAGGAGGAGAAAAAGAAGAATAAAAAGAAGATTATTTCAGTCAGATGAATAATAAACTACAGTACAAGTTTACATACCGTATATGTTCAATTCCACAGCCATAAGAAAACTTGCACTTTATGGACTGAAAACATCTACATAAAAGTTAAATGTAGGAAAAGATGAAAGAGTGAATATCAATCTAAAAAATGCACGTCTTTACATACCCCCCCCCCCCCCATTTTATGTACACCACAGTCATGACAAGTGAGACCATGGATCCTGATGTTTGTGAGCAGTGCCAATCAATACGGCCGGCCACACCCCCTCCAGATTCTTGCTGTGGTTCTGGGTGTGCAGTGTGTGTCTATGATATTCATGATCAGGAGATACGTCTGTGGAAAAAGACTTGCAAGCGTAAACATGGTGCAGAGGATATTCAGGTGAGTTTTATTTATCCCCCTCGAACTTGAAAGTCTTGCTTCAGTTACTTGGAGGATAAGAAGCAAAATAGTTCTCAGAATAAATCCTTGGTAATTTTCTATTTACTGATTGCTGTGATTAGTATAGTGAAATGGAATTAATGTATACTGGGAACTACAGTGCCCTGTACTTTAAATGGAAGAAGAGGTATCATGTTTGAATAACATTTTCATAGTTATGAACTTGGGATGTACATGTAACTACCGTACACATAACCTTAGGGACTTTGATTAAATCATTTTTTAAATTTTGTTGTTGTCTTAACTTAACTGACTGCTGGATGTATTCTTAAATGGTAAGTATCAGAACTACTTCTAATAATTTGTTATTATGTTCCCTTTGTTTAAGATTGAAGACAATACAACTGTAATGGACCTGATGGACTACAGATATTACACTCTGCAATCGATCGTTCCAGTCTGTGCAAATACAGCTGTGTACAGATTCATGCTTTCATCTGGAAGGAAACTGGACCTGTCTATTGCAAAGCACATCATTCTCAGGTAAAACTCATAGGACCTCAATGTTTATTATTTTAGAATATTATAAGAATAATAATAATGCTGCCACCATCTCTCCCTTTGGAAAGTTTGTATTTGCTTTGACCTTATTTTAATATTTTAGTTTTTTAGTTTTTATGCCTCCGCTACAAAGTAGCCGGAGGCATTATGTTTTTGGGTTGTCCGTCCGTCCGTCTGTACGTCCCGTTCTCGCGATTGTTTTATCTCAAGAACCGATCGATGGATTCCCGCCAAACTTATGTCCTTTATGTATCTTGCAAAGCTAATGAACTTATTAGATTTTGGGGTCACGAGGTCCAAGGTCAAAGGTCACATGGCTCATTATGTACATGTATGTAAAAATAGCTTATGATCGCGTTTGATGGATCTCAAGATCCGATTGATGGATCCCCGCCAAACTTATGTCATGTATGTATCTTCCAGAGCTAATAAACTGATTAGATTTGATTAGATTTGAGGGTCATGAGGTCAAAGATCAAAGGGTCATGCAATCAAACTTGAATTTTTTTACAAATTGCTTCTGTTTTGGTCTGTTAAATCACTCTATGGCGGAGGCATCATTTTTTGACTGCGCGAAGTCGAGGGTTTATCTTGTTGTTGCTGTGAAGTGCGAATGTGTATCATATTGTGTCTGCATGTGTAAAAGTTCTCTCTACCTGCTCATCTCCTATCATGTCAGCTGACGCTCTATTTGTTTCATCTTTGGTATCTTCCTCACAGGGGTATACACAATGGAAAGGTGATAACCAGGCAGTACACACCCATCTCTTCACCACATGATGCAGGATTCTTTGAAGTTCTTATTAAGGTATGTAGAAGGATATTTGTAAGAGGCTGTTAAAATGTGTTGTATGAAACTCTCAAACACCATGAGAGGTTAGGACAGAAATATAAATAGTACTTGTACTGATTATTTTTTATTAAATTGAATGTGCCTCTCTGTATATTCATGAGCATAAGAGGCTAGAACTAAAATGGATGTTATAGCTACAGGCCTAAGAAGAAAATACATTTCTTAATTTTGTTTTTCAATCTTTACTAGCACTAGCAAGTCGACATCTACACCTGTATACACAACTCAACCATTCTGTTTTGTATGCCCAAGGTTTTTATTTATGGCCATATACAGGAATGACACTTCCTCACACTAATGAGAAAATATAAAGTGATCTTAATTGTGCTTAAATTTGATTATGGACTTATTAATTTGTCATGATATGAAATTTATATTCTATTTTTTGTAGTTGTACCTCAGTGGAGATATGTCTCAGTACATTAAGCAATGGAAGATAGGCGATGAAGTAGAATGGAGAGGACCCTTTGGGGCGTTTACATATCAACCAAACAAGGTAATCTGACAGTTCATAGGAGCCAGAGTACAATTCATTTTGGTTTGATTTTCTATTGAAAACATCAGCAATCCTCTATGGCACTTTGTGGAAGGTTTCCAGAACTAAATAACTTTTAGTCTTTTCCTTGTATTTCATCAAATTAATTGAGAGAGAAATTCTTATGAAGTGTATTTCTCCTTTAGAAATTATCCTTATTTTTCATTAGGCCAAATAAAAAATAAAAACATGTTTAGCGTCCTGTTTTTTCGAAAAATAAGAAGGAGGAGGCCCTTTTTTTTCTCTCAAAATGGCCGCTCAAAATGGCCGCTCGGTACATTTTCCCTGACAATCGGGCTATTTTTCAAGATGGCGGCCAAATTTTTTTTTTTTTTTTTTTTTTTAAATCAGAAATAGATCCATTTTAGCAGTGTTTTTCATGTTTTTTTTTCTTTAAAAAAAACCAAGGTACACCAAGGAAAGAGTTATTGAGAAGCCTTGTACATGTATATTACGATGGAATATTGCAAACCTTAGGCAAACTAAAAAGAGTAGTTCAATAAATGACTAAGTAGACCTTGTAAATAAATGAGGTTTACTGGTACATAATCTTCTGAAATTTTTTCTATAAAAAAGTACCAATTAAATGAAATGTTACCCCAAACTATTTTAATTTCATGCAGTGATACTTATTAGGAGACATTTCAAGTCATATACCATTTTCCATTATTAATGAAAACATGCAGTTACAGTGTAAATGATCTACACAGAAAATTTTATTTTCATTACCATTTATCATTTTCTCAACATTTAATCTTATTGAAATAATGTGTAAATACATACCTACATGTGTATACAATTGTGTACCAAATACCGGTATTGTTTCCATGTATCATTCAAATGAGTTTTTCCATATTTGTAATAATTAGTATGCCTATATATTGTATAGCAAATTATGCATGTTCCATGTGTATGAAGTTTTCAAATAAATACAAAATAAAAATAAAAACACAACTTGTTATCAACAGGGCCATTATATGATAGCTATAGCAGCTGGTACCGGCATCACACCCATCATTCAGGTGATGAGGCATATTGTAGAGAATGAGGAGGATGAGACAGTCTTCAGGCTGCTCTACACCTGTCGCAACTACGATGAGATTCTTCTCAGGGAAACTCTGAATGAGTTGGCTCTTTACTGGAATATCACTATTATCTTTAATCTAACTCAGGTAAGAAACTCATCCATTTATACATCAAGAAGGAATTGACTAGTTGTACATAAGTATTTCCTGTACAGTCACCTAGATTCTGTGCCATGGTTCAGAAATGATCTAGTGGTATAGTTGCTGCCGAGATAGCAGCAGACACTTGAAGTTCAAATCCCTTCTGGATCAAAGAGTTTGTTACTTCATTTTACTATCAAATACAGATGCAGGTAGCCCAGGCAATAGCTCTGGATTTTACAGCAAAAACTTACCTAATATGTGTTAGTACATATTGTTATTGCTCATGCGGAGAAAAAGAGAACTGGGAGCTTAAAACGTTGATTGTTTTCTGCCTTTTGATGCGTATTGCTCTTCTAAAAGGTCATGCATTCTTTGATGTTCAGTTGAACTGACAGGTTCATTTTGTTAATTTGTGTGCCTTATTATTGACATATCTGTGGTTGATTATGTGTGGGAAATAAGCATGTTTGCCTGCATGTTAAAGAGAAAGTCGAGTTCTGGGAAGAGGTGAACAAAAAAATTGTGAGCGTTATCTTATTATGCAAGTGTGGAAGAACATCAGATAACAAATGTTCCCTGAAAAGCATGGCTCTTCAAATGCCTTAATATTCTAAATATGGCATGTAACAGCATAAAATCAAGACTGATTTTATGCCACATGTTTGTGTAGTCCCATATACATATTTCTGTGTACAGTGCTTGTAACTTTACCAAGACTGGGCCAAATTTCTTCTCATTTTGGTGATTCCAGAACCTTGCAGTACACGCCAATACTTTTCTGATCGATTCTGCACCGTTTCTTTCACAATGCAATCGCATGACCAGAACTCAACTTTATCTTTGAGTAATCCTTGTTTCTTGTATTCACACTTTCTGCCTCCTGCAGAGCTCCGCAGGCAGCCATCCCACAGATTACGGAGAGATCATTCAATATGGCCGCTTCACCCAAGAGAGACTATCCAAAGAGGTTGCTGCATCCATGGGTCGACCTGTGAGGGCGCTAGTCTGCGGAACTCGTTCTTTTGAAAACGACATGATCACATTCCTGAAAGAATCAGGAGTGCCAGCCAATTCCATAGAGAAGTTTTAACACACAGGGTATTTTAACAATGATTTTGTTGTGTTTTCCTTATCATCACATGTGACATCATAACTATAACCATGGATGAAGCAGAGACATTGTGAATGGGTTGGCGGGCGGTGTGTGATGGACCCAATTCTTTGAAATATCTGCTCAAAGTTTTGTCAAAGAAAAAAACAAATCAGAATTTCCAATTCATGGATATGGTGTGCATACAGAAATATTTTAGTTTATGCATGGGGATGTTCCACTGGTCCTCTGTATATGTATGACCTATTTGATATCTATTTGTATCAATGTTTAACGGTAGCTGAGATGCAAATCATTCAATCATGTTCTTTCAAGTCCACTGGAATACCGAATTTATTCTCATTTCAGGGAGTTACAAAATAATGATGCTGGCATCGAGGCACATTTGTGTGTCATTTTAATTGTACATTAAAACCTTATTTAAAGATCACTATTACACCAAATGTTCATTATAACAAGGTAATGTTGCCAGTCCCTTTCTTACATATTGTATCAGGATTTTTAAATTTGTAAATGCCTTGTCTTAAAGAATAAATTATATTAGGGTTTGACTCTATATATGCAATTTTCTCCTGTAGGGAACCAAGGTCGTTATGATGACTAACAGCAATGAGGTGACAAAATTATATGGGTAAAGTTCCAACATATTACTCTGTACATATCCCCACTTTCAAGCGATCTGTGTTTCTTGATTTTGGGGAACCTATTATTTTTAAATACTGTATACTTGGGTGATATCCCAGGAATCAGGAGTTTTAGTATTTTTAGTATTCATGAAACTGAAATATGAAAACATTTGAAGGCTAATGGCAATATACAGATTTCAAAAATATTTTCTGCGATATTGCAAATACAAACAACAGAGATACCGACTCCCTCTCAAAACATTTGTTTTCATATTAGAATCCTGCAATAATATTAGCAAAGTTGGCATCTTTGCTGTTATGGTTCGATAAACTGAAGATTTTGACACAGGTTTCTTGAATTTACTAAATGGAATTGAAGCAATGAATTTTAAAATGTGATTTTTTTTTCTAATTCTTTCTTTAATATTGTGTGCAATGTATTTGCTTGCAAATTTTTAAATTTTTATCTATTTGTATATACTTTCAAACCTTTACCTGCTTTATAGGATAATATACATGTCATAGTCTAAGATTTTTCCAATAAATATACAAATAATGATATATAACTTCAATGTATGAAATTGTGTTTATTATTTGTTGTGGGAGACAAAAAAATAAAAATTAATAGAAAGATGATAGTTAGAAAAGTTTGATCAACAAATTTTAAAATGTTCTTTCTTGCCTTCTATTGTTCTTTATCGTTTTCCTTTGTCCACAAAAGGAGTTAACAGATACTCATACTCTACAGACAATGGTCACACACAATCATTTCATACTTTTTCAGATTTTATTACTTCAAATTGAATTTACAAGGTTAATATACAGATACAGTATGTACATTTAGATGATGAAACAGCCTTGAATGCAGGTGTTGTCATAATTTGGACTGGTAGAGTTGTCATTGAGGTGGAGGAAGGGGAAAGGAAATTCATGTATGTGGGTGGTAGAAACGAGAAACAGAGAGAGGGAGATAGGGGAGATATTTTTATAATATTGGATGGCTTTGAGTGTGATACAAGAATATATTGCTCGAGCTATGACAATATTGAATGAGTCAGAGAATAGTCCAATATTGTCATAGCAAGAGCAATATATTCTTGTACCACTCAAAACAGATCCATATAATATTATTATTATCTATATCAGGCTGACTAGCGGAATAACCAAATTTGGCTTACCTCAGTCAATATGGCTTTTTTGTGCGTGATATCTATATCTATAATTGAAGTTCCTGGATGACTGAGCAATACGAAAACAATATTGGTCAGTCCTCCGGTTACTGCGCTAAAGATATTGAATACACTGATTTATTGTACCACTTGGAAGCCTTATATCGATAATAATTATGGATATTGGGATGCAGGGAAATGAATTATAGCAAATAATAGTAAGAGAGAGAGAGAGAGAGAGAGAGAGGAAGAAAAGGGGGGATTGATGGATATATGGATGCCGAGACTGCAAGATTAGAAAATGATGGTGAGCAAGAGGGAGGAACTGTGAGCTAACAAAACGTAGACAGAAAGATAGAGTGAGAAATGAGAGGGAGGGGGAGAGAGAGGGAGAGAAATGGGAGGGGGGGGGGAGGAGCAGAGAGAAGGCAGTTGTGATGAATTTCAGAGAGACTGAAATGATAATATATAAAGGGAGGGTACAGGTAAGGTCAATCATAAATAAATAAACCAGTTATTTTAGAATGAATTTAGAATATGGCATTCATACCTGGAATTTGTAGGTTATGCTATGAAAAAGCTGCATGTAAATGTATAATCATATAAGAATGATACAAAATCCATTGGCTTTGTGTTGGTATGTTCGCTAATGTCAGCATAACCAGTATGGGCAACTTGCATTAAAGAGAGTCATTGTAATTAAAATGCAAGAGTACGAAGAAGAAAGATTTAGGGGCTAGGAGTTACAATTTAAAACTGCTAATAATCGACAACCATTACCTGACAATGGCGGCGAGATGCTCATTGTTTATAATGATTTATGTCTTATATCTAGTATAATTTTCTTACAAAAATATCTATTACAAATTGTTAGAAAACAAGCATTGCTAGTTTTGTAATAGGAAACTAGCACCCCCCTCCCCACCCCCCCCCCCCCCATTGTGATCATACGCCTGTGAACAACATCAATTAGATCGTGAAATACAAAAACTAGAATTACTATAACTGTATTTATTCAAGTAAATGTAGTTTCAAAGCTCACAATACATCAAACTAGTCTACATCACAAGATTCTGTTTTATACTGGAAAGATATAAAGCTAGTTTGAAAGAAGGAAGAGATCATAAAAATGTACGAATTGTAATTGTGTAAAAACCGCGCATTGAAAATAGAAGTGTTCGGATTAGCTAGGATCTTCATGGACTGAGATTCAAGACAGTAAACCTAAGGAAAGTGAACAACCTTCTATTCCATAATTATACAATGTTGTATCTGTTTTTGTTTTTTAATGTAGAAATTATATAACATCACAGTATCACATATGAAAACAAATCAGAAATAAAAACTGCTAGTTCTCTTTTTAAAGAAAGCGCACACGGCCTTACAAACACCCAATGTAAATGCACAACACTCACGCTTTATGCAGTATTTACATTGTATTGGCAACGATCTATATCGCAGTTTCAACATCATGGAGTCGGAAATACGTGAAATGTAGATCACTAAAACCAAGCTATATCACACCATATTTGTACAACAATGCAATAAATCAGCAGCAAACAAAAAGTTTTCCAACCATATAAATGCAGCAAAATAAATAATTCAAATGCTGATGTACAATGTATAATGTACATGGTCGAGACGTCAAAAGATAATTATATATTCACTGACTGATTGTTTTTACTGCAATTTTATCTTCTCTGCTTTGGAACATGATTTTTGTTATGCTGAACAAAATTAAATATGCGTATCACAAATTCACAATAAAGCGACTAAACTGACTATCATATATTCATTTTTCAGTGTCTTAAATTACACATATTGTTTTGTTAATCAGTTGTTGAAGTTTCACCTTGTATTCTATTGAAATAAAAATAATATATATTTTATATTTGTAACGTTGGGAGACAAAAACACATTTCCTTCATTTTGATAACTTTGAGAGCTGAAAAAGAAATGCATACTCCATAGTCATGTTAATCTACAACAAGAATAACAAACAAACCATTCCATAAATCATTTATAAAGGGTGCATTTCCTTGCTAATAAAGTCCTAACAATTGACGTCCCTCATATTTGGCACTTCTACTGATCAACCGAAGCCAACATATATAAACACACATTTCACTACTGTCACTTCGTGAAAACAGCGACGAATTAACATTCTCTTGCAACAAATGGGACTGCAGAAGTCCTTGGGCTGGTTTATTATATTTGGTCAGGGTTGGTGGGTGGAGATCCTGCTCAGAAATACAGAATCCATTCAGACTGATTTCAGGGGGTCAGTTACTCCATCACATCAACTGTCTCATGTTCGGCAGTTTGGATGTCTAGTTTTACAACGTGCACCTCCAATACAGCGGGTAGTACAAAGAACTGGAAAAAGATGAAAGATAGAATATATAAATGTTATATAAAACGAGATAAAGAGTTGCACACTGACTATTGTTAATGTTGCCTGTAATCCTTGTGTATCACAGATTGGAAGTTTATCCTCCCCATCTTTTAACAAACAACTAACCCCATGGCTCTTCAGTGTTGAAACATTCTTTGTTTCCTTTAAATTGACAGTTTTATTAAATCTAAGTAGAATGTGTTCAAGAAATCGACCAAGGAGATATAAATTAATAACGGAGCGCGACAATATGTTAAAGCATATTGTGCCTCGGGGTTTAAACTTTATGAAGCTGCTCTAGAAATGGAAGACAAAAGCCAACTACTTCTTACCATGTTCGCAACGAGAACCAGTAAATCCATAGGGGCATTCACAGCTGTATGGTCCCACACACTTCCCTCCATGGAGGCAGGGTAACACACATACTGGTCTCTCAAGAGATGCAAGAGAACCAAAGGCTATCAAGGGAGGAAAAAAACGAACAAAAATTAATAAATCAGAAAATAAATGAATTAATAACACTGCACAATAATTTCAAACAGTAGTAGGGGCTAACCATACTTAGTTAAGGAGATTAAAGACTAATATTATAGTGTAATAATGTGAATTCTATGAAAGAGTTCCACAAATGAGATATACAGTGCGTCCCAGAAAAAACGAAACCGAGAAGTATCGATGTTTTATCATAACTTAATCACAACCATAATTAATGAATGATACATATTTGGAAAGCTTAGAGTCTCCTCTTTCAGTTGATGCTATTCAGATGATGCATATTTCACGCATGAGTGATTAAAAGCAATTTGAAGGAAGGAAACCAAAAAGACATTTGGCGGGCGGTATCTGAATTTCTAAGAAAAATTCACATTTCTAGAAAGTTGAGTTTCTGCCCTTTCATATGCCACCTCAATCAGGAAAAATGAGCGAGGAATAACAAAGTTCTGTTTGTTTAAAGTAGTCCTTACATTTTCATAATTTTAACAAACGAATTCGTTTTCACTGGGTGCCTGCCGTAGCAAAAAGCAGATTTGACAAAAGACTTAACTCCGTTTCGTTGACAATCAGCCATGCATGAAGACTCTCATCTACGGCCGATTGTCAACGAAACGGAGTTAAGTCTTTTGTTAATTTCGTTTATTGATACGGCAGGCACCCAGTGAAAACGAATTCGTTTGTTAAAATTATGAAAATGCAAGCACTACTTTAAACAAACAGAACTTTGTCATTCCTCGCTCATTTTTCCTGATTGAAGTGTCATATGAAAGGGCAGAAACTCAACTTTTTAGAAATGTGAATTTTTCTTCGAAATTCAGATACCGCCCGCCAAATGTCTTTTTGGTTTCCTTCCTTCAAATTGCTTTTGATCACGCATGCGTGAAATATGCATCATCTGAGTAGCATCACATGAAAGAGGAGACTCTAAGCTTTCCAAATATGTATCATTCATTAATTATAGTTGTGATTAAGTTATGATAGAACATCGATACTTCTCGGTTTCATTTTTTCTGGGACGCACTGTATATCTCTATTCATGAGGAATAAATGATGCCCATTTCGTCTATATTTTAAAAGTCGCTACAAATTACGCAGTAGATAGATTTAATTGGATTCGTGTAGCATACGATTGTCTGGTCTGTACTCTGTAAGGCTTATCTGCTAAAATATCTTTGATTGATTGATTCAATTGGCATCTTATTTTCATTTCATATCACATTCAGTAATCGTGTAAAGCTGTTTTTCCGGCTTTAAAACAACAACAAATTATCAATTAAATAGCACGATAAAGGTTTGGGCCAAAAATTAATAATTTGCCATAATATTGAAAATGGGTGCCCACAAAAAGAAAGACCCATGTACATGTATCACATTAAAAAACAACTCACCAACGCATTTAGGTATGGAGTTATTCCATGTATTATCTGACATACATCTGATAGAACTACTCCCAACCCTGTAGAATCCTCGATTACACCTGAAACTGAGAACGGCTCCAGGAGAAAAGCTTTCTCCAAACATTCTTCCATCATCAATCGGAGGAGGTGGTAGGCAGCCGTTGGCTTCACATCGGGGCAAGGAATGACTCCACGTCCCTTCGGAGGTACAGAGAATCCTGCTGGTTCCAATAAGCTTAAAACCATTGCTACAGGAAATAGAAACGGTGTCTCCAACTGCATTTGAAGTACCCAAATATACCATGGTTTCAATGACTGGGAGATCTGGGCAAGTCACAAGATGGCAAAGTGGTAATGGGTTACTCCATCTTTGGGTCGCATTGCAAGATGATGTTGCCTGACCTATAAGGGTGTAACCAGTATTACATGTATATGTTACGATGGATCCCAAAAACAATGCTCTGTATTCTGCATGGCCATTCTCAGGTGCTTCAGGTGGCGGACACTCTAGAGGATCGCATGAAAACTCTGTCAATGACCACGTTTGATCTGGAAGACACTCGGCCATACCTTCTGATGATGGTTGAAAACCATTCTCACATTCTAACTGCACAAAGTCACCAACCACAAACCTTGTCTTGTCGGCCGGGTAGATGACATGTGGTATGGGAGGTAAAGCTTCACAAGGATTTGGTGAACATTGGGGCTCCTTCTCACTCCAAGTTCCATTTGCTAAACATGTTCTACTCCTTGGCCCATTCGTTGAGTAACCATCATGGCATATATAATGAACTTGGCTTTGGTACACTTTGCTTTCCAGTATCACCTTTCCATTATGTGGGTTGGTTAAAGGACCACACTTGATAGGTCGGCATTGCGGAGGATCAGGTAGCCAGCTCCCGTCGCTTGTACATCTGCCGACCTGGACACCGTGCATTGTGTAGCCAGAGTGACAGTCATAAACTGCAGTACTGTTGAAAGTTATGGCCTTGTAGGAACGTACGCCATTTATGACGATTGGCGGTGTATCGCATGATATTGGGCGACAGGAAGGCAAAGACCCGCTCCAAGTCTGGTCTGCCTGACATATCCTCCTATCTTCTCCACGCATCTTGTACCCTTCATTGCAGCGATACTGTATTTCATCCAACAGTTGCATATTACCAAGATTGATGATGACACCATGTTCTACATCATCAGGCTGCTGGCAGGTGATAGGTTGGCATCCAGGTGTAGACCCGGACCATTCTCCACTTACACTACAGGTACGTGTCCTTGATCCAATGAGCACATAACCATGTTCGCAAGAGTACCTTGCAATGCCATCAAGAGTTATATTGGTATTCATTACTTCTCCATGCAATGGCAAAGACAACGGTCCACATGATATGGGTTTGCACACTTGACTGACAGCACTCCATGAGCCATTAGCAAGACACGTTCTTACACTTTCGCCTGCAATGGTATAACCGGTCCAGCAACGGTATGTTGCTTGTGAACTGAATGTTGTGACATTGAAGGACACAATCCCTTTGTCCAAAAACGGCGGTTGTCCACACGAAACAAGTTCACAACTTGGCAAAGTGTTGCTCCATGATCCATGTTCATCACACGTTAGCATGCTCTCACGTTTCACAGTATATCCTACATCGCATGTATATGTTACACTTGATCTGTATATCGGAACCAGGGTATTCATCCGTAGTGTTCCATGTTGAATTGGAGGTGGGCTGGGGCACTCTATGACTCTACAATCCTGATGGGCAAAGGACCACGATCCATTCGACAAGCACTGTCTTGAAGATGGTCCATCAAGAGTAAATCCTGAAGAACATGAATAAGTTGCATTGCTCTCATACTTGTTGTTAGGTAATATTACGTTACCATGTAGGAGGTGTGGAGGAGGACCACATGATACTCGGATGCATGTAGGTTGTTGACTGCTAAGTATCCCATCATTTCCACAGATCCTGAAACTTTGACCAGCTATTTCGTAACCAGGATTGCATGAATAGAGGACCTTCAAAAGATGAAATACAAAATAAACATTTAGATTTGGTATCAAAATTAATAAAATCACGTTAGGCAAGGTTTGGTGTCTGGTTAAATAAAGAAGAAGTCAATTTAGGAATTGAGATGTAATATTTTCTTTCCAAATAATATTTTTCTTTTTTAACACGATGGCATTAAAGTCAAACAAAATGAAAATTAATATTAAATGCTGGGTGAAAGCAAAATAAAAGTTAGCTTGCAATATTCTGTCATCTACTACATGTAGATGACAGAGGTGATGTAGATTGACCCTTTCAGCTGTGTGCTGCTGGTCGATCGTTATATACCAATAAACAAACAAAAAAGTTCTTTGATATAACTAATGTTGCTTGACTAAATTGGATCTCTCACCTTGTCACCGTTGAAGACAGTACGATTCCGTATGACAATTCCGAGGGGGAAGGCTTCCTCTACAATGCATTCGATTGGTCTACACTTTGGCTCATAGCCACTCCAGGTTCCGTTTGCTTGACAGCGCTGCGTTGCTAATCCTACCAACGTATATCCAGGTTCACATCCAAAGCTCACATCATCCAGGTATCGATTGTTGAGGAATATTGCAATACCATGGGCGGGGTTGATAGGTATGGGACATTCAATGAGGGTGCAAACAGGAGGTCGGTGTGACCAGACACCCTGACTGACACACTCTGTGACACTCGTTCCTACCAATTTGAATCCATCGTCACAAGCATACACCACCTGGCTACCAAAAGACACCCCTGTTGACTGTACGGATCCATTTTGAGGTATTACCAAGTCTTCACAAATGACGGGTAAACATTGGGGCATGTCTCCATTCCATTCGCCATCTTCCTCACACAGCAATGTGTCATTTCCATCAATAGAGAACCCCTCGTTACAATCAAATACCATCGCCTCTCCATATGAGTTGGAATCTACTTCGATGAAACCATTGTCTGGTGGAAGTACAGATGGACATGTTATTGGAACGCAAGTGATGTTCGCAGGATCCCATATTCCGTTTTCAGAACACCGCATTTCCTGTAAGGTTTGGTATTTGAAACCTTCATCACAGTGAGCTCTGACAATATCTCCATACACAAAAAGGCCTTCACCTGGAGCAGAGAAAAGGAAAGATTTAATTGAATACTTTAATAATATTATCTGCTACATATGCGTTTGCTTCAGACACCTAGCCGGGTTAGTAAAAGATTGATACAACCTAATTTCAAATTACAAAGGAGCATCAAGAGATCAACTAAATTGTTGAGATTACTATTATCTCAGACGTCTAAGAGATTATGCTTATAAGTATATACTACTCTTGAAATGGCATGTAGCTGTAAACCAACTTTTTCAACTATTTCTAATATCATTCACGAAGAAACATGAAGTCGACAAAACATCAATGGCAAACATGACAAAAAACACAAGAATGTTACCTTCAATCAACCCACTGTAAACAAGAGGAACGTCTAAGCAGGAGACAGGTTGGCAGCTTGTGTTTGTTACGTTTCCACTCCATACACCTGTTTCATCACATTCAATCATCAGCTCAGAGACTGCCTTGTAACCCACATCACACTGGTATGCTAGAGTGGATCCATAAGTGCTAGTATTCAGTTCAAATTTTGTGTTGTTTATGTCTGGAGGTGACCCACAATCCAGCGGCTTGCATCTAGTGTCCGAGTGACTCCATGTACCATTGGAGGTACAGATTGCTGATTCAGAGCCTGTGATGAACATAAATCATGCAGTTATTAAAGATTAAATATATTTAATAAAATCATTATCAAACCATACATAAAAAACATCAAATAATTGATTTCTGGTTTATTTTGGTTCATACAAAAGAAAGAAAAACGTTGTTTGACAACTTGTATCATTTAAGGATAATGCACAGGACTATCATTGCATTGTATTTACATATATGGCATAATAACAACCACAAGAAAACTAATCTAAAAAGCCCCCGTGAGCTCTCTGGCACAGATTTTGTGTCTGCCATATCATAATATTTGACATACTTACCAGGCCTAAAATCTCTTTGGACAGACCATGGTAATATTATCTAGTTGTTAATAAATGTATTTGTAAATCCTTGAGTATGTTGGTCTAAAAAAAGAAAAGAAAAAAAAGAGATCAGTTGACATACCAGTTAAGACATAACCAGGGTTGCACACGAACTGTACACTGTTAGGGTAGCTGAAATTGGTTCCAACTATAATGCCATGAGGTGGAGTAACTGGCATCCCACAGCTGACAGCCTCACATCGTATCTCTTCTTCGCTCCATCTTCCATTAGCCTGACAGGTGGTCTCCATGGATACAACATCATCTCCAAAGATGAATCCACCGGCACAGAAATAGATAAGCGTATTGTTAAATGTAAAATTGCTTCCGAGGAAATATGCACTCTCTACCAAAGGAGGGCTGCCACATTCCAATAATTTGCAAGATGGGGGTTCCCGAGTCCATTCACCTTGAGCAGAGCAGTTTCGAGACGTTTCCCCCTCAAGAATGAACCCCTCATGGCACTCATGTATTACAGAGCTTCCATACATGAGGTTATCAAAATGAACATTGCCATGGCGAATTGCAGGAGGTTCTGGACAGAATATTAGAATGCATTCAGCTGAGGTGTTTGACCATTGGCCTGAGCTTTGACATTGCCTGGATGCCTCACCATGTAGACGATATCCTAAGTCACATTCCATTACAATTTCACTCTGGAAGGACCAGTTCGTTCCAACGATGAAGCCATGATCAGGGGCTAACGGTACCTCACAAGTGATAGGTTCACATACTGGAAGATCACCCCACCACTGTCCCTCTGCAGAGCACCTAAGATGTGGGGCATTCCTGGTAACATACCCAGATTGACATGTATACGCCACTGACTCGTTGAAAAGTCTTCCATGTGAGGCAACTGCATGAAAAACAGCAGGTGGTTCTCCACACTCTACAATATCACATCGTACAGAGCTTTCTGTCCATTGCCCAGATGCAAGACACGTGATGACAGAGACACCAGACAAGATGAAGCCAGTTTTGCAGGCATATACCTGAGTTTGGTTGTATGTGTAGTCCTGACCCTTGATGTTACTGTTAGGTATGTCATTCGGAGGACCACAAGATACAGGGATACAGTCAGACAGGGTACCTACCCAACGTCCACCTGCACCACATGTCAGTTCAGTACTGTCGGAGTCAAACAGGTGTCCTGAGGGACAGGTGTATTCCACAGTCATTCTATATGTGAATTCTGGTGATTGGTCTGCGGCTAATTGATGGTTGTCCATCTTTGGAGGTTCTCCACAAGAATCTGCCTGACAAACAGGGGGACCGCTTGACCATTGTCCGTTGCTCATACACGAAATCTCTCTATTACCAGCGATTGTGTAACCTCTGTCGCAGTCATATATGACAGTAGCATTAAATCCAAAGTCCCCTCCTATCATTGAGCCATTCGCTGTAGCAGGAGGCATGGAACATTGGATGCGTCTACATTCAGGAAGAGAGGGCTCCCACACTCCATTCCCTCCACAATGGATGACAGTCCGGTCCACCTCATATCCCTCATTACAGGTGTACCAAACACTGCTACCATACGTCACTCCATCATTTGTGGAGGTGGCAAGGGGCATATTAGGTGGATGTCCGCAAGACAGAATTTTACAAAGTGGCTCTGCATTGTCCCACCTTCCAGTCTCTTGACACTGAAGCACATTCATCCCCGTCATCCTGTATCCAGTGATGCAACGGAATTCTGCGATGCTGCTGAACACACTTCCGTTAGTGGTAATGAGCATGGAGTTTGGAGAGGATGTCAGAGGTGGACAGGTGACGATCCTGCAGGTCGGAGGTGCTGTCCATGCTCCATCTATCTGACATGTAACGTTAGGCAAACCGATCAAACGGTAACCCTGTGCACACTCGTATGTTGCGCTCTGCCTTGGGAATGCCATGTGGACTGGTCTCTCACCCTCAGCAGAAAAGACTACAGCATTTGGAACATACGGTGGCTCTCTGCAAAACACATCTGTCAGGAAGAGGTAAGTAGTAGATAGATGAAGATATTACAACTTAACCCATTTATTTAAACTCACATTGAAAGTAATAAGGCTAATATTTGAGATTGTATGTTTATTTAATGTTGTAAACCTTGTGGAACGTGGAAATAGCTAAATGTTAAAAAAGCAATCACAAATTTTAGCTGGACTAGGGAATTTTGCAACTATCCCTCTCCCCATTGTCTATTTGATTCGGCAAGAGAAAATAAACATGGAAAAACACAAGTCTGATTTTTTTTTTTCAATGGAAACTATATATATATATATATATATATACAATTTGTGAACTTACATTTGCATTCTGGCGTGAAACCTGACCAATAGCCAGTCTCCATACATTCTCTCGCCAAAGGACCAACAAGAGTGAAATTTTCGACGCAGGTGTAGAAAACTTGGTCACCATACAGATACATCCTACCAATCACATACCCATGTTTGAGATGTCCAGGGTATCCACAGTTTATTCCTGCATTAATGACATTAAAACAGATGTAAAAAGACGAACCGAATTTGAGTCATTGGTTTCAGGGCAAATCATCTTACTTCAATTATTTTATATAATCATTTCGCTTTGCTGTAGATCAGTAACTGCTGGGGAAACGATGGTTACAAGGTCAGCAGGGCGAGCAGTAGGCTATCATTATGATTTGGCTATCCTAGGTATATATACAATATGATTGTTAATAATTTTAAAGAAGTTTTGCAGGAAAGTTTATTACGATTTCATTTACTGATATGCCCTCTCGCATATAGACAAATCAACAAGAAACTCTAAAAATCAGATACAACAATTAACCTAAATCTTTGAAATATATTGCTTAATCATTGTTAATGGTTAGGACTATCAGGTAATACTAACTGTCACAGTATGCTCGATCACCCGGACTCCACTCTCCTGATACCTGACATTCAGCACGAGTGACTTCATGCCTGGGGAGTTCAAAGCCTAGTTGACAGTGGTAGGTTACAGAGGTCAAAGGTTGTGATGGTTGGTAGCCCTTCACAAAGCCAGCCTCGGGTTCAGTGGGATAGGGACATCCTTCATACGAGAAGTAGAACAATATGAGTCAAGGTACAGCAATGCATATATAACCCAGAGATAGACATTTCAATAATTGTTCAGGCAAAACACAAATAAAAGAGTAGCATGCATGAGTGTTCACCCCTATTATTTGACAACGAAATAGTATGTGGGGTGATTCTTACAAATATGTCTGAATTGATGGCACGCTGTCGAATACAGATACTGCTGGTCTTGAAATAATACTCTGAATTATGTAAAATTTTATATAAACATTAAAAGTTGTTTTCTCTTATGTAAACTTGAAGAGAAAAAATTATACATGTATAGTTTCGTTGATAATGCCCTTAAAGTGGTCATCTGAAATTAGTGACTTGTTTTAATGAACTGCAAAAAAAGAAAGAAAAGAGAAGAAGCTACATGAATAGATAATTTCTCTACAAATAAGCGTTTTCACATACCTTGACAGAAAGTATTATTCCGCTTTTCAATTTGGCCTTCCATTCCCGATAGAAAGTCTGGCCATGCCATGATGACATCTAATGGTTTATGACAGGTCCTTCCTAGTTCATAGATCTCTGCCGCTCCTAGAGCCCTGTCCCAAACGGTAAGGTAGGTCATCTCTCCAATGAAAGACTCAAGGTGTGTGAAGCCTCCTCCTAGGGTGTCTTGGTCTTGACCCAGGATTAGCGTTCCACCACCTGTAACACAATCAATGATTACATATTTACACCCATTGCGACACAGTACTCTATAACTAAAGTACCCCCTTTCTTTATGTAATTCCTTTTAATTTTATTAATTAAATTAGATCCTCGCTTGCAATTATATACAAATAATACATTTTCCTTGTATATAATCGAAATGTATGCACTACTGTAATTCTTCGAGTTTCACTGTCAAAGCGCCCCAAGTGAGAACTACCATTTCTGAATAATAAGAAAATCCTACTAAAAAACATGAAGATTAATAGATTTTACTCCGGCGATGATGTATCATGGGCAAAACGGTAACCAATATTGCATCGATAATAATTTCATACTTAAACACGTGATGTGTGCTATTCATGTGAATATTTTTTATTATGGATCTCGTACCTCAACCTATCTAAATGGTGAAAGATAAGATAAGCACTAAAAGAACTAGCATTTCCACGCATCAATTCTCTTAATAGATATTCACTTATGGTTTGACTAGTTTCTTTATCCCACTGTGGCATTTGCTGTCAAATGAAAATGTAGATAGTTTTAATCATTGATTTAACGGTGTTGAATTTCATTTATATGCTGACGATGTTCAGTTGTATTATTCATTTAACCCCAAATCTTCAAGTAGTCTCCAGAATGCAATATTATTGATAGAGAAATGTGTTAGTGAAGTTAATGTATGGATGATAAAGAACAAATTACTCATGAATGAACAAAAAACAGAGTCTCTTTTAGTTATTTCTTCTAGACTTAGACATTATTTACCGGATCATGTTAATTTGTTACTTGGCGATGCTTTGGTTGAGCCCTCTGAATCAGTCAGAACTCTAGGTGTTGTACTTGACTCTTCTTTGACCATGTCTCAACAGGTTACTTCACTGTGTAAGTCTTTAAATTTTCATTTGTATAACATATCTAGGGTCAGAAGGGTGCTAACTGATGAGGCATGCCATCATGCTATTCGCTCTCTTGTTTTAAGCCGTCTTGATAATGCCAATTCCCTCTTGATTAATATAAATGTTTCAGATATCGATAGACTTCAACGAATCCAGAATCGTGCAGCCCGTATTATTTCAAACGCAAGAAAATATGATCATGTGTCTCCCTTGTTAAAACAACTACACTGGTTACCTGTTCATAAGAGAATAATGTATAAAGTTTCACTATTTGTTTATAAATCCATGTATAACCTTATCCCATCCTATATTTCTAGTCTGTTTTGTCCCATCCAGCAATCAAGATATTCATTACGTTCAAGGTCAGACCCCCTTCTTCTGCAAATCCCCCGCATCAATTCGAAGAAGGGTCAACAAAATATAATTTTTTCTGGTCCCACTATTTGGAATAGTCTCCCTTTAAGCATTCGTTCCTGCACCTCAGTTGCATCATTTAAGAGAAATTTAAAAACTCATTTGTTTTCTTTGTAATTGTTATTTTTTAAAGTGTAATGCACTTGGAGAGTATATAACTATTCTTTTTTTATTTTAAAATGTAAAGCGCCTTGAGCATGTTCTTGTAAAGGCGCTATATAAATATCAATATGTATGTATGTATGTACACGAATATAAGGAGCACGAATGGAGTGTTTCATTACCTGGTATAGACATGCCATTTGAAAGCCCTGTACCATTAGCCTGTTGAACACCGTCTTTGTACATTGTATAGGTTCCTCCATCAGAATCCCAAGTGGCCACTATGTGGTGCCATCTCCCATCATTTGCTGTGATGTCACTCACTATGGTTTCTTCGTTTACCTTTAGGACGAATCTACACATTGAACAACAAAAGAAATTCAAAGGAAAGATATAGTATTTGACTTAGTGCTCCAAACTGCTAGAAGACTACTCCTGTTCTGCAATAATTGAGAGGCATATGTTGATATTAGTTATACTAGAGATCTTTGTCACATTAAAAAAAATCATGAAAAATAGATAGTTTCAATACAATTCAAATGAACATTTATTTCTTCCAAATCAATTTGACAACATATTTGACATCTGTTCAAACAATAAAGTTTATATGTACAAACATAAATATAATTAAAGAACTTGTATTACAAGGAAGAAGGGGCGATGGTTTGAATGGTCTCTATTGGATTCAATTCTATGGGTCCAACAGAAACCAATAGACTCCATCAGAAACCATTAGAGACCAATAGAAATTTTCTAATGGTCTCTATTGGTCTCTATGGGATGTTCGACCTGGGGCTACATGCAAGGCAAGACAAGCAATCTCATAAAAATGAAACATCAGCAAATTAAAACTGCATCTTGTCCTAATCCACTGAGAGCATTCCATTTCCCATAGGGTTAAATATTTATATAAAATAATATCATATCAATTTCAATTTCAATTTCAATTTCAATTTTCCACATTTGTCATTTATGTTATGGGTCCACCCACTTCTCTCAAGCCATCGGCTTTATCGGGTGTAAAACGATCCAGCACAATTCTCAATGTATATATATTGTATGTGATTTGTTATGAAATAATAAATTGAAATTGAAATTGAAATCCCGATAAGCAAAGCAAGGAAGGAAGATTAAGGAAGATCAAGGAAGATTAACCCATTGCTTATTGGAACCTGGTGGTCTCTGTGTTAAGCCCGATAATTCAGTAGCCAACGGGTTAAGGTATGGAGATGATGGCATAAATCAACACCGATACTTAGCATTCCATCTAAAAACAATACTGAAAACACCTTGAAAGATGAAACCTCGATTCCTTCCTTCTGAATACTTCAATAAAATAATCATTTCCTTCGTCTATATGACAATTATACATGATTTTCCCTCCTTAATAGGGGCTTTCAAGCATGTAAATCATATACTTCTGCAACTATACATCCACTGCAAAACTCAAAACATAAAAATGCTGTCTACTACCTTACCCGCTATAGTCTGTGACAGTCAAAGCATTATCACTTGAATCACTGACAGCATAGGAGAAAACAGTTCCAGAGTTGCCCGTGTTATCAGTAAACATCCAAAACGAAATGGTCACAGCTGTGAGCGTTGGAAATTCGCGTTCCAGTACGACAAAATCATCTATACCTCCTCTATCAAATACCATGTTGAAATCCCAAGTCATCTCTGGAAAACATAGAAAACGATTGTTATTACTTCATCCACAACTCATGGGTTGGATGGCCCTTAGCTAATAGCTGTTTTTCAAAGGGGTCCAAGCCAACCAATAAAAAGAAACATATGAACAAAAAAAATTAAGGTGCTTTAACATTGGTATGAGGTATCTTTTATTAGGAAACTGTGGAAAGGGTTGTTTATCATGCTGATCATTTGCTCCCTGGGATCCTCAATCATGATATCAATGATTATAACATTGGTAAAAGTACCACTAATAGATCTGACTTACTACGACTCATGTTGAGGGAAAATGTGAATATGTCAGTTTTGGATCTTCTGCGATTGTGTATATATCTTTATACGGGATATAATATTAAAAAGTGATCTTTGAGTTAGGAAACGTTTGTGTCTTTTATTTAGTGTAAATACATCCAATTTCCGATTTCTGATTGGCACGGTCTTATAGAACGAGCGTTGTGATATATGGCATTATGATTCTTTTCCTTGACAAGACACTTTACTTGAAATGTATTATTTCTGTAATGAATAATATCCCGAATGATGCCAAAAATAAAACCATACTTTAATGCCATATGGATGTTGTCATGTAGAAAAATGTGTTTGTGAATACAAGCATAATTGTTATATATAGAGGTTCATGGAATGTAAGGAAATGCTTACAGAGGAGCTCACAGAGGGAACAATGCATACCTTCTTCACAGAATACACCTGTATAACCGGGCATGCATACACATTCGATACCAGCGATCAGATCTTTACAGCTCGCTCCATTAAGGCAGGGAGTCGTTGCGCATTCATCTATGTTGATTTCACAAAGGGTGCCGGAGAATCCAGCAAGACACTCACATCTGCAAAGGAAAATGAATATGATAATAGGGTATAATACCCGGTAAAATAAATCAATTAACATGCATTTGATCCATAAAATACAATGGACAAATGATTAAAGTTGTGATACATAAAGTGATCAATAACCTCCGTATAAAGTTGAATGATGTAATAATGACGAATTATGACTTTTGTTAGCATCTCCTAAAATAACTGAAACAGGCTTAACACTTGCAGAATGATGTAATTAATGGAAGCTATTTGCGATATGTCCAACACCAGTACTGTTGTTATTTAGTTACATGTCAAGAGAGAGAGAGAGGTTGTGTGAGAGAGAGAGAGAGAGAGAGAAGAGGGGAATGATGATGACAACAAAGAGAGGATTTTGTGAATGAATAAATTGTCATTCACCTAGGCATGGTCTGTCTCAACTCAAGAATCGCAATGCATACAGAAACAGAACTACCCACCGAAATTCATTGACCATGTCTTTACATGTGGCATTGTTATCACACGGGTAGGAGAGACACTCGTCAACCTCCATCTCACAAAGGTCTCCAAGGTAACCAGATTGACAGGTGCATTGGAAACCCCCGATGAAGTCTGTACAGGTACCAAAGTTGTAGCAAGGATCTAGGGCACAGTCGTCAACATCTTCCTCACAGTTTCTCCCTGAAATAGAGCACGTAAAATGTATTTATAAGCTGTGTCGGAAAGTAAGGGTGTCAGAATTATTTTACTATAGTGACTGCAGGATGAATTAATGGACCTATTTCTTGAGATACAAAGTAAGATTTGAATCTAAAAAAACCGAACATACAGACCATCATTTGAATACATACACACATTAAGCTACTTGAAAAAATATAGTTGGAATCTGAAATACATATTAATTGCATCCAATAATCAGGACTCCTTACGTCAAACATGAATCATAGGAAGAAAGTGGAGAAAAACTAGATAGAGAAATATCCTCAGACGATATAGCATTACTAGATGAATCATCGTTATTGTGTAATAATAGTTTAACTTGGCTAAAGAGGAAACACACATACAATGTCTACACATAAACCATTATGATGTATGTAAATAAATCCAACCTGTATATCCATCAGGACAGACGCATTCGTAATACTGTGGTCCATCAATACAAGTCGCCCCATTATGACAGGGATTAGTACGGCATTCATCTACGTCTTCTGAACAGTATCTACCTGTATGAAGTAAATCAAGAAGATAGTATCTTCAATTATTAGCGATTATAGCACTCTTTCTTTAAGCATACTAGTTTTCGGGGATTGAAAGGATTATTATAGTAGTAATAATATTTAAAGTGTAATATTGTTCATGGTGTGTAACAAATTAAATCATACTATCACCAAAATGTTGTACACACAAAATGAACAACTTTGCTAATATCATGTGAATGTAACTAAACAGTAGATTTCAGAAGGACCATCACATGACTGTTACATGAAACTTCCTAGAATGAAAATAACAATTGAATTCTAGGCTAATCCGACTAAAAATACCAAACATAAGTCTTCTTTCATCGTCATAAAATATTTGTGTAAATCTTGAGAACCTAAAGACATTTTCAACTCTTTTTCATGAGCCACATGTGTCACCAATAATCACGTCAGATTGAGTTTTCAGAAATTGATGAACGGAACTGACAGAATGGAATGAAGAACTCACCAGTAAATCCTCTTGGACAATGACACATATATCCATCTATGAGGTCACGGCAGGAACCATTGTTCATACACATTGCCGTTTCACATTCATTGATATCCATCTCACACCGGGGCCCTGTTGAGAATTGATAACAAAAATACTCTTATGTTAATCTCACATTATATGGTTCATAATGTAGGGAAAGATATGCATAGGTAGAGATTAGTGTTTATTATTTGTTTGTTGTGTTGGAATGCTAAGAAAGAATGTTTTTATGCTTCAAACCAATCAACTTACTGATGGCTTTAAGTCCTCTCTAACGGACTCGGTAATAACGAGTAATGCTTTCCAAAGGGCACTAGCTGAACAATTTGGTTTCGACAAAGGGAGCTCCCGCTAACGAGACCACTTTCTTGCAACGGAGCCATCACGCTTCAGTTAAATGCTAGCAATGCTTGCATTTCATAACTTAATAATATCATAGAATTAACGGAGTAAGTTTAAAAGATCTTCTTCTTCTTTACGATGAATCCAAATTCATCTTCTACTATGCTTTGTGAATCTACGTAATGGCGACCCCCATTGCGAACCTCGTGCCTCCTTCCTCCATTTATATAAATGTAAATTTTATTCATTATTTTGTATTTATTTGATGATAAGAAGGAAATATCTTTTGAATCAAAACATCAATACAAGTTCTTTAATTATTTTATGTTCCTACGTATAAATTGTATTGTTTGAACAGATGTAAAATATGTTGTCAAATTGAATGGAAGAAAATAAATGTTAATTTGAATTTAATTTAATTTAATTTAATTTAATATAATTTAATTGAACTTCTTTGTCTTCTAACCCGCTCGATTCCTGAGACCTTGCATACTTTCTAGAAACCCATTTAATCCATGTATGTCTATGCATACCAGTGTAACCAGCAGGACAGGTGCATATGTAACCACCGGGTGAAGACTCGCAAGATCCTCCATTATGACAGGGTGATGAGAAGCATTCACTGAACGGTAGAGATCTCAGAGACATCATACGTCCAGCTGGACTTCGCTCATTGGCTGAATCTTAGTAGGATAGGAGAGGATTATCTTACGTTCATTAATCCATACACAAAAATACATTTAATGTCTGATGATCCCTAGTCCGATTTGGGCAGAAGATTGGACCTCGCCCACAGAATATTGTTATCCATATGGGTAGCAAGATTTAGAATGATAAAGATTGACTTAAATTGTTACTATTGATTTCTTGGCACTACAAGCTTACCATCCAAAGAATCTGGCAGATTGACACGAAGGAATGCTCACAAGTGATTGCTCAGTTCACATTGATAAACTAGATGGAATTCGACTGCGCGCAGTCGAAAATGATGCCTCCGTCATAGAGCAATTTTACAAACCAAAACAGAAGAAATTTTTCGAATTCAAGTTCAATTGTAATCCATTGACAGGTTCTCAGAATATCGTGATTACAAGCAATTTCTCATATAATATATGACCCTTTGATCTTTGACCTCATGACCCTAAAATCTACTCAGTTCATTGGCTCTGCAAGATGTCCTGAGTTAAATAGTAATCCATCTGTCAGTTCTAATGAGAATGCGTTCACAAGCTATTCTTGCATACATAATGAGCCCATGACCTTTGACCTTTGACCTTATGAACCAAGAATCTACTCAGTTCATTGGCTCTGCAAGTAACATACATGACCTAATTTTGGCAGGAATCCATCAATCGGTTCTTGAGATAACGCGATCACAAGCTGTTTTTGCATACATAATTTGCGCTGTGGCCTTTGACCTTTGACCTCGTGACTCCAAAATCTAATCAGTTCATTGGCTCTGCAAGTAACATACATGACGTAAGTTTGGCAGCAATCCATCAATCGGTTCTTGAAATAACGCGATCACAAGCTGTTTTTGCATACATAATGAGCCCTGTGACCTTTGACCTTTAACCTCGTGACCCCAAAATCTAATCAGTTCATTGGCTCTGCAAGATACATACATGACCAAAGTTTGGCAGGAATCCATCAATCAGTTCTTCAGATAACGCGATCACGAGCTGTTTTTGCATACCTAATGAGCCCTGTGACCTTTGACCTTTGACCTCGTGACCCCAAAATCTAATCAGTTCATCGGCTCTGCAAGATACATACATGACCAAAGTTTGGCAGGAATCGATCAATCGGTTCTTCAGATAACGCGATCACAAGAACGGGACGTACGTACGTACGTACGGACGGACAACCCAAAAACATAATGCCTCCGGCTACTTCGTAACGGAGGCATAAAAAGGTGTGTTAATGAATATGAATTGACAAAAAATGGAATACAGCGTTCACTAAAAATATTCAAAATCACCGCTGCTATTCATCGAAAGATCACTTCTGGTCAATTAAAAATTGTACCTATCACAGAAAGTCTGAGATATATAGGGGACAGACAATAATTGATTTGCTGGATGCAATCTTTTGTAAAAAAAGCAAAGATTTTACATTTTACTGCATTTCTCAGTATCTTTAGGCTACTTTAATATCAAGTTAAACTTACTCCTGCAGTATGTGATTGTGATAGAGCCCGGATTAGAGAGAGGATAATCTTCAGGACATAGTAGACAGTAGCTGGATCGTTGGCTTATCTTGAATGTACCCGCCGGACATGGAAGGCAGGGTGTCAATCCATTGACGGAGGTTTTACCGCGAGGGCAGTAAGCTACGAGGGAGAGAAGCAACGTATTCATCAATTTTTTTAACAGATAGAAATGACTAGTCAATGAACGTGCTTTCATTTTAGATGTAGATGAATGCCTTACTAATTCCTCTCATAATGGAGCGACTTGTATTGATGGACCACAGTATTACGAATGTGTCTGTCCTGTTCATATATAACATGCAATAATTGCGGAAATGTTATAAGTCTAAGTACCGGTATAGTTTATTTATTTTTTATTTTTTCTTGCATTACTTTCAAGATAAATAATCTTAGAGATCAAAAGGAAAATAACCTGCAAGGGTAGTATATTTAAGAATTTCATACCAACACAAAATCCAATTCTTTTGAAGTTTATGGGCATGTCTCGAACTACATATTTATGATTTGTATTGATTGACCAAAAGTACACTAATTGAGATTGAGAAAAAAAATGACGACAGTATTGTAAATTTGAACCATCATAAAATATTCACTAAGTCATCCTTAGAAAAAGCTTTCATAAACACATTAATCTATTCCTGGTGATACCTTTGCAATCTGATAGTTTCCTTGCACCATGCGAGGGAGTGTGACGTCTCATTGGACATTCAAGACACTGAATACTACCCCTATTTGGTTGGTAGGTGTTCACTGGACACAGCTCACACAGCTCTAAACCAGACGATGATTTACTCCCAGGTTCACAATAAGCTGTTGAAAAAATAAATTTAACAAGTAGTATCAACACTTGAATCTTGAACGTTCCTTGGCGATAACTTTCAATGGAAGTATGTGACGGTCAAACTGAAACCACTGGGAAAAGACACAGTTATGCCCGTTGCATATAAAGATACGAATGCCTTTAAATATAGATTACGCCCATCACGTCTGTCAATACAATGAGCATATGCACCCGTAATTTAAAGCAATATCTGCACTGTTCATCTTGAACGAATTCACTTTCACATGTAATGACACAATAATCTAACCTGAAAATATCAAAGCTACTAAATGTCGAAGTCAGACCCTTTGCTCAACCACTCCTAGAACTAGAAGAGCATATATTTTGTCTAGACTGTGCAAATATCTTAAACATATCAGGAGATGAAATGACTTGATTTCGTTACATCATTTGGCTGTGTCTTCATCAAAGCGTTAAAAAGGCTATATTGATAGAAATAAGTCAAACATAACCATTTTCGAAATGGTCTGCAAATACAAATGCTTGAAATAACGATATATAATCTTATTCAGACAAGGGACGGAAATCAGTTGATTCCATATCATTTCCCAGGTCACAATGATGGGTGAATTATTTTATTCTTTCTTGATCTTTGGTTCCCCTATAGCTGAAAAAATCCAAATGTGGCATTTTAATATCATTCATGAAATCTCTTAAACATCTACATGTAAGATCTATTAAATACACCTCACTCAACGTTATATATCCTTCAATCTATATAATACCTCACCCACCTTTGCAGTCTGCCAGTGATGTGGACTTTGTGTTGACTGTAGACGTTCCATTTGGACAATGCGTGCATGACGACTGTCCAATCTGATTCTGGTAAGTACCGATCTCACAATACTCACAGGATGATGTAACTATATCGAAGTATGTTCCAGGGATGCATTGCACTGACAAAGAGAAGAGGAACGACGTTTTCTTTGTTAACATTTATCTTGTGTGTAACATTTTTCTTATATATTGATATTCGTGTAAATTGCTATTCAGGTATGGTTTGTCATGACAAGTTTCCTGTCATTCTGAACATAATGATATTGTCAATAATCACGATATGATGATTGAAATATACTTGGTAGGAAACCTGGTCCCTTCTTCCTTTCAAATCGGATTAGCTTTCGCCAACCAACCCGAATAGTGTTCATATGTCCGCCCTTTTGAAGAAAAAAATTCAATAGGTTTTTGTTGCCTTTCTTTTGTAATATGGGCCAACGCCAGGTGCATACCAAAATTCTACAAAGGAAACATTTTTAACAATATATGTATCGAAAAGATGGTATTTATTTGTGATCTTTAATCTCCTAGGCGTTATATCATTTTAACTTTGTTTCAATACATACCGCATTTAGCGCCTTCACCTTCACCGCGTCTAATCGCACCGGCTGAACAAACCGGTTGAATATCCTCCCGATAGACGGTTATCCGATTGACCTGAAATGTTCTCTCGCTACTCCTGTTCGAACTGATCACAATGGTCCCATTATCAAAATTAGACTGTATTTGCTCCGGAACCGAAGCGGCAACTTCTACAACCATTTGATAAGTTTGATCTGTCGGACTGGTTAATGCTTCTGTCTCGTTGGGACTCGCAGATGCTGTAACCAGACGATAAGAATATGAAAAGAGGAGCTACACGTATATTCTTTTCAGAACTGTCGAGTATAGAGATTAAAGTATAGAGATGAAAGGCTGTTTGAAAAGGGCTTTATAATCTTGCAACATATAGATGATTTGAAAAGGTTACCGTAGATAATATATCACTCTACTAAATTTCGAATTACAACACTCTACTCTATATCACTCTAGTAATGGACTTAATTGGATAACTTGCTTAAGCACAAGGGTAATCTGCGACAAGGTCCATATCATAAATTACAGACAATACATTGTCAGACACAAATTGTTAAAAATGAAAGTGTGAAAATTCATGCAGAAAAGGAACCTTATAACTTTTAACACATCACAAAATACCTACACATGGCGGCGAGAAAAATAAAAACAAAATGTAAAAAAGCTAGCATACAATTAGACAAAAAAGAATTCATATAAATACAGCCTATTTTATCTAGTGTTTGGAAATTCAAAAGCACTTAGTTTCATCTTTAAATGATTCAAGGTTGGAGCATCTATTTCATTACAATTCTGTCTAAATGCTAACAATTACTATAACATTCTCAAAAAATTATCTCGTTTTACTTGAGGAAAAAAAAAAAGGCCAAATTTTGAATGCATTGAAAACTGTAAGCAATATTATTATTATGTTTTATTAAAAAATATAGAAAACAGTAATAAAGCATACCGATTTGAATGTTTCCATTATTTTTTGCAACATTTTAGAGAGGTTTATTCCTATTTCATATAAAGGATAAGAGAAACAAAGAGACATTTGGAGAAAGACAAAACCGAATCAAGACTCACCATTAACAACAATGTTGACAAAGAGATTAGGAGACTGTAAGATACTGAGTCTATGAGCAGTGACGCTGACCTCACCAGCGCCTTGAAGAGCTAGACGTGAATCTGCCCCTGGGCTTGTTTGCTGGAGACTAGATGGTGCACCTCGTAAGAACGGTATAGGATCTAATAAACATGAACGTATGTGAACATGTCTATGGAGGCTTCTTAAAACGGTAACATGGTTCTTATTAGACAGAAAACTGTGTTGTTGGAGGAGTTTTATAACATAATCGTTCTGATTTTCGTAGCTCTTCTTAAGGCTGAGCAAGACTAAGTGAAGCATATCTCAAAACCAAATAACATTGATTTTTTTTTTGTCGAGGTTTTATCAACAGCGTTTTTTTAAAAATTACATATCGGGAATGCAAAAAAGGAAGATACAGTTTAACGTAAACGTGTACCATATAATACTCTCATGTCAATTGAGAACCAACTTCAACATTATTTTATATATTCCAGAGTGTGGTCACTGCATTTTTATTTTAATAAATGAGGGTGTAAATAAGTATATATCCGATATTCCAAAGCCCTACATAATTTTGACCGCCAGCTATGACAGGTAATCTTATGGAGCGCCAGGAACGTCATGACGTGACGGACATGTGAGCAATAAAAGAAACCACCATTATTATTATTATTATTTGATTTGATTTGATTTTATTTATTCATCATCAATAACATCAGTGATTAAACATTTGAATACATCGTGAATGGTACATGTTCATAAATGAATATTATAGATCATATTAAAGAAAAACCTAACAAAGTATTGATATGCTAGACATATGTCTTTTCTCATAGAATATAGAAGGTGATGAAAAGGAGCCAAATAATAGCACATGTGCTAGTCGAGTCTGGCCCCTGTTCTTAGCACACACTTGGCAAAAATAAATATATCATTATCAAAAAATAAAACTTGACAGTAGAAGTATACATGTTGAGTAATACCGTAGCACAATTTCTACACTCCAAATATAATTATGAAGAGGATATACCAGGTTAAAAAGTCATAGATACATGTATCTACAGATTATTTATACAAAAAATTGCATTTTTTTGACAAAAAAAAAACAACAAAAATGTAATATGGAGATTATTTACAATATATACATGTGTACTTGCATAATTCAATCACTTATTCATCAAGTAATCGTTGAGATGTTTACGAAAAGTGTTTCTAGACCCTTTGTTTTTGATTTCATCGGGAAGTTCATTCCATAATCGGGTTCCTACACAAGTTACTGAAAATTTGCCTTGTGTTGTTTTATACAGTGGTATACGTAGATGGCCCTTTTCTCTTTTTCTTGTATTGTATCTATGCTCAATTTTATCACAATAATCCGTCAAACAGTGAGGTAAATTATTATGTACTAGGTCATACATAAATGTACATAGAGACAACTCATAGAACTTGTTAATATCTAAGATTTTCAATTCGTAAAACAATGGTGCTGAACGACTCATAAAATGGCTAAATGTGATTGTCCGTATGGCCATCTTCTGTGTATACAGTATGCAATTTAAGTGAGACTTGTAAGTGCTCCCCCACACTTCAATTCCGTATGATATATGAGGTTGAATAAAGGTTTTATACAACAACACTAGGATTATGATTGTTAGTATACTGTGGCGGTTTCAGAACTGTAATTCAAAGCTTGTTGAATATAAATTGTGAATTTTATGTATAACCTACCTCTGTCTTCGCAGTTAGCCTTTACACTGGAAAGCTCACATTGTACATTCTCTCCACAGTAATTCCGAATCTGTTAGAGGAAAAAAAGAACAGAAAATATCTACACTTTGCTTTTTAGGCTAATGATACATTTATCATAACATTATGATTTTTTGTTTCATTTTTCAGATCTTTTGGATAACAACACATGCCTTTGTTAAGCTCGGCTTTATAATTATAAAGCATACATTGTCTTTCAGCTACAGTGCTAATTGATACATCGCTTCAAGAAACATCTGACTTTTTTAGCCATATTGAAGTTCTAACAAGAACAGAATTCGAAAATAATATCGCTAGTGATATTCGTTGGTATTTGTATATTCGCAATGTATGGTCAACTAGACCCCTAGCGATATTATTTTCGATAATAAACCCGCTATGTGAGTAATATATTTAGCATTAAGAACATAATGGATGATATGTTTTACCGGTTCCTCGAGGTTGGTCGTCAATATTCTCTCGATGTTCCGGGCAAACACAGTGTCGCAGTCAGACGTCTCGTATAGAAATGTCATGGGTTGTAGAACATTCTTAGCATGATGGGTCTCTGCAAATCATGATTTGAATTAAGGAAAAGGATTTTGAAGAGGAAAAGATAAAGTGATTGTGTTAATTCGTTGATTCAATACATCTGTATATACTACTTGTTCCGGACCTTATCGGTCGTGTCTGTAAATGACAATTGATTTTCTGTTGAAAAAGGCCTCATGAATTTGAGAGATTCATCTTCCAAAGGAAGAATTTATCTCTAACACCGAACTGGGCCTATATATACATTTCGTTTCTTGGAAACCTTATTCTAAACATAGTGATTCTCCACTATTTCCCAAAATATCTGTCAGTCGCTATTGCGTGCGAATGGTTGTTACAGATGATGACGTTAAAGTAAGATCCGTCCCTAGTAGTACACAATCATCATTGACTCATATCTTTCCACAAAAACGCATACACGCACGCACGCACACTCGCCGCTCACCCTCACATGGCCACACCCACACGCACATATAAATGAAGCAATTTGTATATCTACCTGAACAGTCGTCCCATGGTACTTTGCCATCAGGGTACCAAGTACCGTTGAGGGCACAGAAGTACAGCTTCCGGGGTCGTGTAGACATAGCATAACCGGGTCCACAGGTCACTGAGCAGTTCATTCCCTGCGTGGTGTGGAAGCAGATCGCAGATCCACCTACTGGGTCACGTGGCTTCTGACACAAATTTTCTAAAAGCATAATGATAAGAAAGCATGATTTTAAAGTAAGAGGATTTTCAGTATTAAAGAGAGGCAGGCGTTTCTGCAGTACAATGCGTGTCCTCCGTTTGCGAGACAAGTTCCAAGATTTTTCCCGACTTGTTTTCCAATACAGATCGATCAATCGATCTTATTTACTGGGTGTAAGCCACAAATATTTTGTATGTATAAATAAGTTACAAATAGTTAGAATAAACTTGACAATCGAGTCCTGCTGCTCCCTTCAGAGCGACAGAGCAACGGTATGGGGGTAACAAACAAATCCTCAAGTCTAGTATACTATGATTATTGGTTCGTCTTCGAGAAAAACAGATAATGGTGAGGGCAGTGATGGAGGTGGTGGTGGTGGTGGTGGTGGTAGTAATGATCGTGATGATGATAGTAATTATCATGCTATTAAAGACAAATTCGTATAGCGCTTAATATAGCTATAATCTCTCTATGTGCTTAACAAAGTAAACTACAACTAAACATATACATTGTATTTGTTTGGTTGTAGTTTACCTTGTTAAGCCTATACACAATGTAGAATTCCAGTTTGAGTATACAAAATACTCAAACTGAAATTCTACATTGGGGATGGCATTACAAACAAAAAACTCGAAAAAATGATTAATTCCTTAACCATGATGGTGCCATTTTGAATGAAACGCTTAAAGTCAACATGTGTAAATTCACAGACTATATGTTTATCAGTATCAACATAGCATCCACATAATCGGATGGGAGGTTGTAGAGAAATATTTACTCACGTTGTACATCAACATAAATTACACATGAACGAGTGTTTCCGGCTGCATCCGTCGCTAGATACTCCACAAGCGTGGTACCCAATAGGAATACACTGCCAGGGTCATGTGACCTCATCACTGTTATGTCACCACCAGAGTTGTCTGAAAACAAGGGTTCTTCCCACGTTACTCTATGTTCTCTTTGTGATGTAATGAAGGTACTAGGTGAACGACATCGCCTGATCGACGGAGGCTCTCGATCTATCAAGTTGAAGAAGAAAAAGAAATTAAGTGAAAAAACATAAATGGGATAAAGAATTACCACCAGCGCTAAGATGATCAAGCCTTTTGAAGATATTTGTTAGTGCGAAGAGTGTTTTTTGTAATACCGGTACCCTTTCCAACTGAGACGATAATATGCCTCATATTATTGATGAATTCTAATTCATGTCCTACACAAAGGCGGTGATTGTATTGGCAATTGGGAATATGAAATTATATTACTGTTTAAAATCATCCTTCATTTTTTTTCCTTACCCTCAACAGTCACACTAAAGACACACTGCGCAATGTTTCCCGCCTGGTCAGTTGCGCTGTATGTGATATTCCATTGGCCAAGAGGGAACGTCCATGGTGGATGTACATTGGGAATAGCACGAAGGAGCGGCATCTCTCCGGAGTTGTCTGTAGGTCTTGGTACGTCCCACTCAAGGACTACTCGATCCTGGTGCGGTGACGTCACCGTCGAGATGGCTGTTGGGCACTCTAAAGAGGGCGCTATGTAATCTGGATATGTTGCAAAAACGTAGGCAATCTTTGGATTTATGTGATTTATTCATTCACCACTCATGGGTTGGATTGCCCTATTCAGCTGTGTTTATCAAAGGGGTCCATAATAATGAGACGATAGATATTCTACTTCTAATCAACTAAGTTGAACATGAGGGTGAGTTTAACGAAGAGCTACATTAAATTGAATTTCTGTTCGGGTTGAAGTCCGATACAGATAACTACATGTATACCTATGGCTGTATCTAAGTGAATTTATAAAGTTTAGGGCGGCCATACACTTCAGAAAGAGAACGAGAGCTACTAAGTAGTTTATATTATCGCTGATACATGTACAATTTGATAATCATAATGTTTTGTATAAAGTATGAAGACTTAGAGTGAGAAGGAGATATATTAAGATAATAAAAGAGCTCTCAAAGTTGGATGGTCAAAGTGGCTAATTTTTGATGTCAGTGTGTTTATATATTTTTTTTTAAAGAGTGTTCTTTGCCCGTTCGTTGAAAGGTTACGTATACTCACCGATACACGCCTGACTTGGATCAAACTTATTGTTCCAGCTCCCATTAGCCATACATTCTTTCTTCCTAGGCCCTCTCCGGTAGAAGCCTTGAGTGCATGCGATCTTACATATATTTCCATAGTCTTGTCGCTGTGTACTGCAGTGAGATGGAGTCATGAACCCATGGGGAATAGGTGGCAATGTCGGGCACTGAATGGCTGAAATGAATTTATACAATGATTGCTACTACTTTTAAAATGTTTTTTGTATCTTCCATTACAAAATCTTAAGCATAAGTATACAGAAGAAGAAAGAGAGATCCTTTTATAGAGGGAGTAAAAGCCTCCAAGATAGGGAGAAAGGGATGGGGAGTCGGAGAGAGAGTTAGAGAATGGAATGTGAGTTTTGAAGAGAAAGAGAAAGAAAGAGAGATGGACAGAAAGATAGACTGACATACAGACAGAAAAAGAGACAGACAGAAACACAGACTTATCAGGCCTAAGAAATCCAGGACCCTCATTAAAAAAAATGTTATCAATAGCAAGATGAAATAATTGTTATAAGCTACTGAAATCCTTACACTTGATTGGCTACAAGCAGATTTGTCATAGATCTGTGGCAGATGTTTTGATGACAAATTTTATGAAACAGGGCCAAGTTGTTAGGTTTGCGTTATATATCATTTATGAGGGTATTCTTACATCTGCAGTGTACAGGTAGTCCATCCCAATGGGCGATAGGTAGACATCGTCTTGAGTGTGATCCTATGAGCTTAAAACCTGAATCACACGTAGCAGCACACACTGTACCAAACGCATAATCATCAGAGGTACATTGAAGTGATCCATTTAGAGGGGCAGTCAGTACCTCACACGTCTTTACTGGAATGAAAATGAAGAGAAAAAACCCACCTTATATCAATAAAGATTCAGAGGTTCCAGGGAGAGATATCAACTAGACAAAAACGAACTGTATAGTCTGTCCAACTAGCATTAAAGTGAACGACTGCCACTCATTATAATAAAAGACAGAAACATTATACAGTACATCAGAACGAAAAAGAAATATAAAAACATAAAGAATAATACACATAAACGTACTATAAGTCGCTATAGTAGTGAAATGGTAGGAGCAATCCCCTCCTCTAGATATAACTGGTGTTTGCCGACCAGGTCGGACTATTCAATTAAGCTGCCCGACCTCCAACAGTGGCTATACCAGTGATGTAATTATTATACATGAATAATAAGTTATACGGCATACATCGAAAGTTTCTCTTTGCTCTTTTGTAGAATATGCTGTATTTCTTTTTTAAAACATATAACTGGGATTCTTTATCACCTGAATAACTGTTACATAAGACTAATCAAATCATTGTAAGATGCATCACAGAATATTCAACACTTACAGAAATTACACATGAAAATGTCAAAGAGCTTTTGTATTATCTAACTATACGCCTGACATAATCAATATAAGATTGATAGACATACCTCGACAATCAAATCCTTCTCCAGACCATGTTCCATTTGAGAAGCAGAGTCGGATACTGCTGCCCGTCACTTCATATCCGCGGTTACATCTAATCGCACAGGCTCCATTCACTACGTTGCTACACTCGACGAACTCTCCACTCTCTGGTCTTTGCAGTAAAGGACAATGGATAACTAGGAGAGCAAAGAAACAGTATTAAACAGGACAAAAATATCCCTAAATTGAGAAATTGGTTACAAAAAGAAGGGAAAATGTTTGCATTGACAAATTTTATTTTTTCCCCATAGCCTGACCCTTTTTAAAGTTAAAGTCTACCAATCACTGACTCATATTTTGCTCTTCATGTAAGGGGCTCCATGTTGCTATACTGTTCTCAAAATATAAGCCTCGTATATTACTCATACAAGGAGATATTGCAGGATTAATACACTTTAAGTGAATAGTAAATCGTTTTGATTGTAAATCGTTTTACACCCTATAGTCCTGGTAAAACGGGAAAGGGGGCTTACCTTTGCATCTGTGTGTAGCTATATCCCATCTGTATCCATCCTTACATACACACATGTTTGGACTAGTATTGTTAAAAGGGCTCACATGGTTTTGATCTGGGCATGGTAAACATGTGTTGATCCCGCCGGGTAAAGCATCACGTTTGTAGCTTCCGATTGGACAAGCTGGAATAGGAGGGAAATCAGGTCAAGTTTGTTTTACAAAGAAACATTTGTCAATGAATTTCATTGAGAGAAAAAATAATAATGTGATATATTCCCTATCATTTTTTCTCCTTGAAATTTGAATTAAAGATTGACACTCTTAACAACGACTTTCTTTCACTTTCAATCTGCAACTTCCATAACATTCATGACACTAAATACTAATCCTCTGTTTATCTGCATATATATATATATATTTTGTTTTCCTTTCCAATTATACTTGTTATGATATTGGTTGACAGGATTGACATGCGATATTGGACATTTGATAAAGGCAATACATTTCATCACTGCAGTAGAATCATGGGTTTTGATAATAAAAACCATTTCTTTACTCGGGAAAACCTCATCAGCAACAATGCTGTTTTTCCTGAGGGGCTTGCAATAAGTATTACTCCACCAATTGCCATTTACTCATTTGCACCTCACAACCTGGGTAGAGAGTGGCATATGTGGATTAATGTCAAAGGATTCGAACCCTCGACCCTTGAATTGAGAATCAAGTGAATGAACCACTATACCACTACACCTCCACCTGTTTCAATTACCAGTCATTCCGATGGCATGGAGTCTATATATCCCACTGCTGCCACCATGCTAGAGAAGGAGAATTTACATCTTCTAAGCACAACTAGAAAATGAAGCACGTATTGTGCCTATGGTAGCAAATCCAGACAAAAGAGGACATTGATAATTTTGATAATCAATTTTTCTAATTCTTACAGTAATTTGTGGTGGGTTCATGTTATCCCCACACCAACTCCCTTTGGAGGGTTAAATTAATTCCCATTTCATGTAAAAGTTCGAACTCACGGGTGCATTTTCCTCGAAGTCCACTGCCATAGAAGCCAGCAGGGCAAACACAGTCATAGGATCCTGTATGAGTACCACACCTACACGACGCCATCACATCACAGCAGTGATTCTCACCAAGACATCGAGATGAACATTTCTCTGGCGTCTCCTCAATAAACTCACCCATCCGTAGATCTGCGGAAGAAGCATGTGATGTATTGATAGACTAGGATAGTTCATTTAATAATAGTTAACAAATAATGATAATAATAATAAAAATAATAATAATAATAATAATAATAATAATAATAATAATAATAATAAAACTAATAATAATGATAACAGTAATATCAATACTACTACTACCACTACAAATAATATAAATTACTGTTATCATTATCATTATCATTGTTATTGATATTATCATTATTATAATGATTAGTTGATGACAATAATAATAATAATAATTATTATTATTATCACTATTTATTCATTTATTTATTTATTTATTTGTCGTTTTATTTCGACAGGGTAGCCCTTTCAGTTATAAAAAAATGCTCGACCAAGGGGCCCCTGTATCAACATTATCAAAACATATTTACAAAACATATAAACATACAAGTTATAATGAGGCACACCAATTAAACAAGATATAATGTCGAAATGAGCGGGGGGGGGGGTATAATATTCATGTAAGTATTGAGTAAATTTTAAACTATGTGAGGGAAAGTATGTTTGCAGTGTTTTTTTAATGAATCCCGTGAGTTTCATAAACGTAAATAAGGCCTCCTCCTCCCGCCCACCCCCCCCCCAACAACAAAAAACACATTTTTTTGGATGACGAAGTGTGCATTAATTTCAAATACATAATAAGTCTACTGATCTCAATGTTTTCAGTATAACCATAGACAAGAGGTACATCGCGTTGCTACACCTGTTATCCAAATAACTTTCATTGTATGACCTCGATCATAGAACTAACGTCAGAGTTTATCCACACATATCTGATAGCAATGACAGGTCAAATCTATTCAGGACTCTGACATTGTAAATTATCTCTGTTTCTGTGACACAACGCTATATCTGGCAGATAGAATTCGCTACCAGGCCTTTTATATTTATCTGAAATATATGATGTCACCAAGTCATAAGGTTCTTCCGCCCAATACCTGCACTCCTTCCGAACTAATATGCAGAAACAATACAAATGAAAGAAGAAATAGAGAAGAAGAGGAAGAAAGAGACGAAGAAGAAGAATTAATACATTTTATTTAAAGAGCGCTTTTTCAAGACCGAGGTTCTTTCGCCTATTTTCCTGCACTAATCCCAAACTAATATGCAGAAATAATAAAAAATGAAATATGAAAAATAGAGAAGAAAAAGAAGGAAATTATGAAGAGGAAGAAGAGGAAAAGGAAGAAGAAAAAACGAAAAGAAAAAAATGAGAAGAGGAAGAGGGAAATGAAAAGAAGAGGAAGAGGAAGAGGAAGAGGAAGAAGAATAATACATTTCATTTATGGAGCAAGAAGAGAAGAAGAACAACGACAACAGCAGTAACGCAAATCTAAATGTGTGTATCATAGCCTGGCGTAACATCGAGCAAAAATTATGAAATAATTGTAGAATAAGTTTATTTGTTAAAATAAATAATAATCCAACTCGTCTACAAGCCTGATTTTAGGAAATCTCCAATCTCCTGTCATAATGGTATACATCACCTTCATGAAGTGCCCGTCGTGCTAAAGCTTCGAACTCTGCAAAGCTGTCGAGAATATAGCAGTGTTCATCTTTCTTCTCTGAGGCCATCTGAAGCAGTTCTGGGATGTAGCCGTCCCTGATCCCAAATGAGAACACCTCCACACCATCATCCTTCAGACTGACTGCCACGGGTACAGGGTTAGGTCCATTGGAAAGACCGTCTGTGAGTAGGAACACGGCCTGGGTAGAGTTGGCACGCGCCCCTGAAGCACTTTCTGGCAAGAGGTGCATAAGAATAAACTCTTTACAGAATAAATGGTATAGGTGTACGAGGAAGCTATACGGGAAGTGGGGAGGGAGGGGGGGGGGCACGCAATCCACTACGCGGGCCCAATTCGTGAGAAAATATTTAGCGGCAACAATCGGGGGGGGGGGGGGGTAATGAGCACCTTTTGTTTTTTACTCTACACCCCTCCTCCCCCCCCCCCCCCTTCAGCAAAAAACAAAAAGGTAATATTGTGGACTTACCATCTTCTTCTCTTTTTGGCTGGGGGGTGGGGGCCGTCTCCTTTTTCTTATATAAAAAAGTAAAATTGTCGTTACCATCTTTTTGTCTGCCAGGGGTGGGGCCCCGTGCCCCGTGCCCCACCCTGGATCCGCTACTGACACTTTCCACAATCGAATAGAAATAATCGCCACGTCTGATTAAAGTAAATGTCGTCATTAATGAGTATAAGTACACTGATTTGTGTTACTCTTATTAACAACAAAAAAGGCCTCTATTGATCCCTTTTCAGGTGATATGTTTAGAAATGTGTTTCACATCTAATATCCGTCTATTATAGATCCACGTCTATCCTGACAGATTGGAGAAAGCTTGGGGTGGTGCGGCGCTTGTCAAAACAGGGGATAAGGCAAGGGAACATTACGTTTGTCAATAAGCAAATGAATTTCTCAGCTCATCCAATTTACCTTCATGGGAAAAAAGACTTTAAATTCTCGGAGTAAAACACAATAGAGGTTATCTATAGAGAGCTGCACATCTAATAATAATGCGCTTCCACCACCCTCCATCGCCACAGTATAATGAAATAATGCAATGTAATTTGAATAATTTCAAAATGTTTTAAAAAAAAAGACATACGAAACGAACGTTTTGGACACATCATGGTATGGGTTATATTCATCTTGAGGTTACATGCTGTATCAAAATATAATAGTGATTTTTTTTTTCTTCTTCTGGAAATGTCGGACTGGGAAATGCTTATCTAAACGTCACCAATGCTTCTACCTGCTCTTATACAGGAAAACCACAAAACTAGGGAAGGAAGTTTAAAAAGTCCAATCAGCACGTGTTTTAAGGACAACTAGAACGGGAAGGATATATGCAGGCGCGGATCCAGGATTTCTTAGGGGAGGGGCCCAACTTTTTTTTTTTTTGCTCCCAAAAAATTGAAAATCGCGCCGGCCGAAAAGTCGCTCAGTGGGGGGGGGGGGGGGGGGGGGGGTAGTGAGCACATTTTTTTTTTTTTTTTATCCGCAAAAAAAAATCAATTTGCCCCCCCCCCCCCTTGAGCGCCAGGGGGGGGGGCCCAACCCCCCAAAAAGGTAAAAATCACGTGATTTTACATGATTTTTTTTTTCTCAAGGGGGTGGGGGCCGGGCCCCCCGGGCCCCCCCCCCCCCCTGGATCCGCCACTGGATATATGACAACTTAAAGATAAAGTTGAGTTCTGGTCATGCGATTGCATTGTGAAAGAAACAGTGTGGAATCGATCAGAAAAGATTGATTATATATATAGCATATAAGTATAATTGGTGTGTACAGCAAGGTTCTGGAATCATCAAATTTTAAGAAATTTGGCCCAGTCTTGGTTAAGGTAACAAGCACTGTACAAAGAAAAAAAATTGTAGGACTACACGAATATGTGGCATATTAATGGGGCCCACATTTGTAAGCTGTTAGTGTTACATGTCATAATATGAAGGCAATTGGAGAGCCGTGCTTTTGAGGGAACCTTTTTTCTCTGATGTTCTTCCACACTTGCATAATAACAATGAAAACGCTCATGAAATATTTTTCACCTCTCCCCAGAACTCAACCTTCTCTTTAAAGCGAAGGGAATAATAAAAAGAGTCACTATAATGTGGGAAATACCATAATATCTTTGAAGTCATACTTCACATCAAAGTCTAGACCCTCAAAAAATCTAAGCGACAGTAGATATATTTAATTTCATGTTATCCCGTTAACTCCACTGTTCTGCCTCCGATACTCAGTCTGAAATTTTCTTTAGGACCTCCCCGGCCCCGCCCCCTAAAAGCAACTTCATATAGTTATCAAACAATTGTTAGTATTTTGAAATTTCACCAAAAATCAAGAGAAATCTGATAATCTGCTAGTACGAGGCCTAGACAATATGAATTCTATATTCCGTCGATGAGCCCCAGCGCTGTTTTAAAGATACTACATGTATGTCCCTTTTGCAGCCAACATCAAATTCTGTATAATTTTGCAGGAATTATGAATATGTCATGTATGTCCTATCTGTAAAACTTAAACGTTGGCAGTGTCCGAATATTCAAATTATGCAAGGAAACCCGTTTACTTGCTAGACTTTACTGTCATACACTATTGAGTGACTGACTGGCTTTTTTTTCTTTGGTAAGTATGTTATTACCAAAGAAGAAAAAAAGCCAGTCAGTATGTATTACATAAAATGAGCTGTAAAGGGTACTAAACATTTTGTATACATCAATAACCCACTTCTTGTAATGGCCAAATTAAACTGATTGAATCTTTGCGCAGCATAAAACGTACGACCATTCGGTACAATAGTCTGAAAATCAGACTATTACTTACGGGCTCTGTAGCTGTTAAGTCGATTCGACAACTAATAGTCGTTATTTTACCACTTAAAGACATTTTCAACCCCCCCCCCTTTTTTAGGGAAGTTCTACATTAGTATTACCTTTCAAATGCCGTTGGAATTTAACCTTTTCATTTTGTTTGCCTGCAAATGGGACATAGTACCTTTAAAGTGCATGGCAATGGGTGTAGTCCCGAAAGGTGTTAATTCTCTGTTGTCTGAATCTCCATTTTAACCACTGCTTGTACAGATCATGAGACCGATCAATGTGCCAACAGTATACTCTGGTTTTGTCTACCGTGAAGTCATATGAGTGAACACTTCCGATGGCATTGACGTGTATTTGGAGTTAATGTCTGGCATACAAGCTGTGAACACTTCAGTCAGGATAATAATTAACACCTGAATCTCACCTCTTCCGTGCTCAACTAGTGGTCTAATCAATTGAACAAACGGAAACTATTACAAAATTACAAATATCTTTCCTCGGTCACTAACTTTTAACCTTAAATAGCCTACTCCATCCGTCTTATAAATGTTCTTCTTCGTTGGTTGGTCATGTGCTCTTCAAATGATTATTGATCATTCTACCTGCAGAGAAATTCATTTGAGTATTATTTTTGTTCGAAATATATACAAAGTCGTGTAAATTCGCTATTTCTGGATCTTTGCACTTTGGAGGAAAAAAGATGACGAAGACAAGAACGCATAAATATTTTCACAGGCACGCGCGTCCTTCTGTCGCCCTTGACAATGTGTACAGGGGCGATGAAATGTCGGGTGTGTGTCTGTTTAGGGGGTGGGGGACCGTACCGTGAAAGAGGGTGGCTGACCCCTTTTCATCTTTCAACTAGCGAATCCGGAACTCTGTGGCTATAAATGAGAAGCATACAAGTTTCAAGAGATGACAAGCAGGAAAAAACCCGAAAAATAAGGAACAAAAATACAAAAAAGCAAACAAATGAACAAACAAATGAACAATTAAACACATAAACAATGAACAAGTACGACAAAAACACATATATCACACACTCATGTTCTCCACATTTGAGTAAAGGTCTGCCTTTCCTCAACAACTGCTTTCGAATTTTCCGATTGGTTTCTATGCAGATTGGGTGGGGGCATCAGCCCCGCGGCCCCTAATGTCGCCGCCCTTATGTCTGGATACTGTAACACACTGTAAAAATCACTTGTAAACAGAATATTCTTTTCACACCTGTTTCAAGTGTTTTCACCCCTAATACTGAAAGGAAGTAATATAAACACATCCTCCATGTGTGCTACAGGTGAGAGTGGTATGGGGGTCCGGAATAGAAGCAGGTATTTATTATTTTACTCTCTGAGACGTGTTATGATTTATTACGCACAAGTCGATCTCTTGGTTGCTTTCCGTTGAAATATAGTTTAATAATAGCCATTCTGTTCTTTGAATTCCTAGCTTGTAAAGCCATTTTCTGTAGGGTTCATGATTATATCAATCCATACGGGATTAAGAGTTATCTATTAAAACAGACAATGAAGTGGTGAATTACACAGGGTCTATATCTAGTACGTGTTTGATAATTGTACACCGTCAATGGTCTAAAGAACTTAAGAGTTGAAATCTATTGCTATCAATGATTATTAGAAAATCAAAAGGCCTATGCAGGATGGTTATTCGTAATCTGGTGGAATACAAATCCCTATGTAATCTCTATAATGGTGATTAGAAAACAAATAAGTTGTTGCAACTAGACAAATAGTTTTACCGTGAATAATGTATAAAAGAAGAAGATGAAGAAGAAGAAGAAAAGCCGTATATATCATATATTATACAGAACATGCCACTAAAATTGGGTCAACGTTTTCAACCTAATGGAATTATTATAACACTTCTCACACTGTGCTACATCTGTGCAAGGCAAACAGCTTACAATTATGCTGCAAGATAAACTAGGACTAGTTTGGTTTCAGAAAGCGACCAAAGAAATCCAGCCGTGATTTCCCTCTCAAAACACCGGAATATTATCCGCAAAGACCGCATTGTTATTCTTTGCAGGTTGATTGCTTGTTTAATGCCCTGTAATTACGAAAAGACCGTTTCCCTTTCAGATTCAGATTGCCGAGTACATTGCCAAACTCACTATAGCTGAGTTCCCCAGCTTTACGAGCAATATATTGAGTAGACTTGACAAAAGGTATGCTCTGAAAAAAGTTGGCTTCTATATCCATAAACATGATGACAAAAAGTGCCTTAACCACAAACGTTTTACACGACACGATTCCTTGAATATATCGTACGATGTCATAGATATGTTTTCCTTCCTATATGAACAGATTTCATAAATGTGAACATTGCATAAACTTAATAAGAAAGTTGCGACATGAGTGAAATATTCTAAAAAATGAAATAAACCGTCTGTTTAGAGCGAGAAAAGCAATAACTTAATTGTTAATATGTAGTTTAAGCCCTTCTTATTCTCAACTGCAATTGAACAATGCTGTGTTCTGTACCATGCATATAGTTTAGAGAGTATGTACTTCTAATTGCATACTGCTCTGCATGTGGTACCTGATATATCGATGAACTTAGAACCCATATGACCAATTAAAGTCTCAACATTTTATTTCATAAAAAGGTTTTCTAATCAAAGTGGAGGAAATCGTATTAGATTGAATTGCGAAAATATTAAGAGAGAACACAGATATTTAAAGGACAAAATGCAGAAGTGATTTGTGTAAATTTCTCGATGTTAAAGATACTATGTCCCTTTTGCAGCCAACATCAAATTATGTAGAACTTTGCAGGAATGGTGAATATGTCATGTATGTCCTTTCTGTGAAATGCAAACATTAGCAGTGTCCTAGTATTCAAATTATGCAAGGAAGCCCGTTTATCTTCAAGACTTCACTGCCAGACACTAATGAGTGACTGACTGACATGTTTTTTTCCTTTGGTAATAACATACATAAAATGATACAGGTACATGAGCACTGGTCTACATCAATAGCCCACTACTTGTAATGGCCAAAATTAAACTGATTGAATCTTTGTGCAGCACGAAACGTACGACCATGGTTTAAGATGATTATTCCGTCTAGACTTTTAAATCATCCTCTATACCGTTTATTCTCAGGTCACCAGGAAATCAATATGACGTAATCTCCCTTCCTTGAAAGATACTTGTCTAAACTGCACATGCAATTGGATGCAATTATGTTCGTGAACATATTACATGGTTGGTACTGCCAAAATAAGATAAGACATGAAATTGCTCTATTGGGTGGCTTTAACGGGACCTTAATAGTTATAAGGGAGAGGTTTAGCCTTTCATTGATGACCCCAAATTATTACCTGAAGTTGATATAAATACGCCTTCGTGATATTTATTGTGTAGACAAAAAATGTCAAAAACTAACCGTTTTCGCGCTAGGTAATCTGTATTAAATGTAGTGCTACACAACGTTGAACAAGTCAACTCTCAATGTAAGGAAATATATATTTTTCGAATGCCTATATAATACCAACATTCTCTCCCTTCCAATTAGACTCTACGTGAATTACAGTTTAAGTAAATTATAGAGGCCAACTGTCCATCTTATTTTAGTTTTATTGAGAATGAAATGGATGGTATTAAATTAAGGCTACAATTCCATATAGTGTCTACAAGTATAATTGCAGACTGTAATATTCTATCTTCCGATTTTTATATTTTGATTTGGAGTTCTTCTCTACATGAATATAATGTCTACGTCTGTATAGTGAAACTTCATAAGGATGATTCATGAGGTTTAACAAAAAGCATATTCATTTGTTTTAATGTCATGAATATCTCTAAACCATTCAATACGTACCTTGGCAAGCTCGAAAGCTCCTTTTGTGTACGTTCCTCCACCGACGTATGTAATCTTCGGAAGGTCTTCATTCAAGAGAGCACATTTATGATGATGTTTACCTGTGATGCTATTATCAAGCTGGTTAACGTTCAACTCAACTCGATGTTTAGATGAGAAAGTGATAATAGCTACTCGTGTCGCATCGGGTGCTACTGTAAAGTCCGCCAAAAGTTTCTTCACAAATTTGAGTTCATTGAAGAAATTCTCGATCCCGACACTGGCCGAGCTATCCACGAGAAAGACCAACTCGACTTGACCATTGCTCACACGACGGAGTTTCTCTACTTGTTTCTTGAGAAGATACCCGAGGACATCTATTTTAGTAGCAGACGATGTATCCATGGGAACGTCTGCGTTCCTCCAGAGTGCCTCATACAGCTCATGATGGGATTGCTCCAGGTCGATATTGAGGTAGGATAAGGATTGGATGAGAGGGAAAGGCAGCGGATCGTCAGCGGGACGGGGCTGGCTGACTAAGCCATCAGCTTGAGGGTAATCCGCAAATTCCAACTGGCGATGTTCATCTGGAAAAGAGATATTAATTCCTGAAGCGAGAAGCAGCTTTAAGTCTGGAGCTCTTGCCGGGAGTCCTCTCACAAAAGACAATGAGAAATACAAGAAAAGTAGCAGTACACTGATGAGATAATACCTTGCCATTGTTATGACTAAACGCGTTCAAACTATGAATAAAACAATGATTTCATCCTCAAAACATCATCATCCTCCATCCTTCCAGCAGCAATATATCCTCGAATATAGTATGCATTCCGTATTCATGTTTATATCACACAGAAGCTGCTGTCTAGCGCAGATAATGATCAAATCATCACATTCACCAGCAGGAACATGATATAGAACAACAAAGAGCTTGAGTTCATTGGGAGTGAGTGATATAAGGAGAGCGACAAATCACAGCCAGACTCCGGAAAGGTTGAGTTTATTCTAACAGCACTGTAGGTAGTCGCATGCAGAGAGAGCCTTTCCTCTGGTGTGGGATGGTTTAGGGCAGACGGTATAAGAGCACCTGTCTGGGGTGTGTGGAATCGTAGGTCCACAGCAAAACAGGGGCAAGGGGGATTAGCAGTTATCAAAAGTAAAAGCATGTTAGCGGTTATTAGCGGTTGTCCGCAAACAGTAGCCTGCAAACGATAACGGAACCAATTTCAAGTTCACAATAGCCCGTGTTAATTCATTGTTCTCAACAAAATTCAATTTGGGCTCTTTTCTGTCAGTTATAACTATAAGTCACATATGACCGGGGACAACAAAAACAAAGTCGACATCTACACTCAATCAATTTTATTTTGTTTTCGTTTTATTTGTTTCACTTCCTTATCCATTATCATAATTATGGAGAAAATGAGGCACAGAAAAAAACATCAGTTTAGATGAAATAAAATGTAAATTATCCTATGATCTCTCTCTCTCTCTCTGTACATGTTTATCTGTCTGTCCCCCTCTCCCTATATAGCTCATCCCCTTCTTCCATTACTTTGCAATTAGATTTGCCACAGCATAATACCGCCTAATTATGTTGGTCGAGGACATTAATCTTAATAGCCAATAAACACATTAGTGGCGATTGATATACATGATGATGATTGTATTGCCATAGTTATGGTTTATCAGACTGATCATTTATCTTTGAACGCCGGTTGCTTTTTCTATTATATTCCATATACAATTACAGTACTCACAACTTAATTACAACTTACACATCTAAGATGATAATTATGATGCGATGAATACTCTTTTTAATTAATTATTTTGGTTCAATGGGATATTAACAAATTACCAAATAAAATAAAGCAAATGTCAACTTAGCTGATGATTCTGATATACACCACATTATAGTCTCATTCTTTTCAGTTGCGTAGGAACCGCCTGCGGGGGGGGGGGGGGTCGCAGGGTGCAAAGTTTGAACGAATATCTATTTCTAAAATATGACAAACATGTTCGAACCTTGCTCATCCTATGAAAAATAATCTCCTGTCGGTTCACGTTATTCTTACCACACATCAGCGGGGATCTTTCTGATATCACTTATCACACGCGCACAGAACGCTTATGTCAATAAACTTTCATCTCTCTCTTTTTTTACTGTCATTTTCACGGGCGTTTATACCAATCTGATCTGAGGTCAAATGATTTATTCCCGTCGTGAAGTTCCTTGCTACTGCCTCTCAGCTCTCCTTGTGAGGTATGCTCTTGATGCTTGTCAGCATCCATCCCTTTCTTGCAGATTACCACCACAAATAATACAATTTTTAATAATTTGTATGCAATGGAGCTATTTCTTTCCCTTTAATATTTTTTTCTAGGAGATTCCGAAAACTGCAACAAACCAAATTTATTTAGAAATTATGAAAAAAAAAATCGATGGGCGAGTGAGTTAAGCTGATTTGGCGGTCTTTAAGTAATATAAGTTGATGTATTTCTCTTACTTTTTATTATAGACAGTATTTCGTATTAAGCGCTATACAAATCCAGATTATTAAATCTGTTTTGACTACACGACTTGGAGGACACTCGTCAGAAACGGTTTCACTTAATACTGATTTTTTTTTTCTTGTATACTATATTTCAATCTATTGATTGTAAACTCTAATTTGACTATCAACCGTGCTTCCTCTTTCTTATTTCTTTATATCAATTTATTTGTCACTTGCATTTTTATTTATAAATTCAAGAAGTTTTTTGTTAAACTACAAACCTTGCGAATTCAATGCAATTCAATAGGTCTACGAAAATGAATATCAAAATGACGGCAACAAAAGCAGCAACAGGTTTAGGAATTGCTCAGCGAGAGCGGTTTGTGATATAAAAGAAAAGCATTTTTGTTCAGGTCGATATGTTTTAACATTGAGTTGTCATCATTTCTAATAATAAATTGAAGGAGTTTGGGTTTTGTTTTTTCTTCTTTAAAATGAAGGTGATAGACCTTTCATAATCTTGTCTCTCTCGCCCCCCCCCCCCAATTCCCCCCATCCCCAGCCCCTGCTCTCCTCGTGTTCCATTACCACTTTCTCTTTTCCACCAACCCCCTCCTCACCTCTCTCCCTAGATATTACCCTCTCACCCTCCCCCTCTCTCTCTCTCTCTCTCTCTCTCTCTCTCTCTCTCCCTCTCCCTCTCTTCTCCTCTCTATCTATCTCATCTCACTATCTCTTCCTTTTGATAGTTAATAGTTGTTACCATATACAAAATAAATGAGAGAATGAAGGTTACTTTATTAGTTACGTTTTAAAAACGTTATTGTGATTATATTCCAGTGATGTCATATACAACAAAAGACTTGTGGACCATGCACATATACTTTACATTTAGTTAAGATGAACAGGATCCAGGATAAACAAAAATTTCCTCGTTTAAATGCAGAAGAGGAATTATCCTAGGTTCTCAGTATTGTGGAGGAAATTAAAAAAAAAGAATGTTTACACTTTTCCACATTATTTCGTACACTCCCATGCATTTATTATCAGTATTTAAAAAAAATCGATAATATATTCTTTGTTTATTTTCTGTTCGTAGAAAGAATTGCACACAACATATCGTTCGATTATTGTAAAATAACTACATGTTTGTATATAAATCACGAGGTAATATTGACGGTTGGAGTATTGCATTTCAACATGGCAGACTATGACATAAATTAAAATCAACAACTTTCAAAGTTCAACCCCTTTCTGTCAAGAGATTACATCAAGCGAGTCCAGTCTACACCTGTCGTCCAGATGTAAGAGGCTGGCTTTCTATTCAAGTGCAGGTTATCAATTATAATACATTATACCATACCTTGAAATACATGTTTTTTTATCTTGGGTTATCGCACACTTGGGTGCCGTCAATCATATTTTGACGCGAGCAATATTTCTGTAATTGAGGTTTTTGCATTTGCAATGGGGTGAATTTGTACTGATGAGATTTCAAGATTGTTGAAAAGAAATGGCCATTTAAGGAAATTTTGCCCAAGAAAAAAAGACGGACCTCGCAACCGTCATATTAAAATAAAGGAACAAAGGACTTGAGTAGTGGTACGTACCGCCCTCCTCCCCCCCCCCCCGGCCGATTTGGAAGATTTATGGATAATGTCCTCATATTTTATTTTTGAAAAAAAAAAAAATATTCTGTTTAATCATTTAAGATATTCTCTTCCTTAATCTGTTTATATTTTGATTTCTAATTTATAAGTGGAGTGAATAAATAAAAAGCATTATTCTGAAAAGGGTAATTAGAGGGATAATTAATTGTTTTTATGAGATAATGAAAAACTGAGTGTCAAATTTTAAAGAGCATACAATTCACATGACATGGTTAAGAGACGGCTGAAATATCCATGAATATAACCAATTTCTAATATTTTGTGGGGCCCCACAAATATTCGATAATTTTGAACCAGCTATTGAAAAAACGAGATAGCGCCTTATACGTTTTATTCCAGCCAAGGCCAGTGTTGGCTTTTTGTTGGCTTTTTTATGTTGGTTATAATACGCAGAACTAGCCGCCCGTGTATTGTTATTAATAATTAATACATTAATTAACGGTCACCGATAGGATTCAATTTAAATTCACCAAGTTTGAGGTCTCAAATTACCTTTATAGCAATTTTAGGTCCTAAAAGAGCACTAGTCATGAATTCAATAAGAATAAGAGCAATATACCATGCCCATTTAAGGCATTTGCGGTCTTTAATACCAAAAATATATGATATATCGGTATTTTTCCTTTGAATAAAATACTACTCGGGAGATGCGTTCGAAAATTGAGCAAGCTGGTGAAGGATGCATGCATATCGGATAGGCTAGCATAGAGGGGGGATGAATATGAGAGAAAGAGAGAGAGAGAGAGAGAGAGAGAGAGAAGGAGAGAGAGAGAGAGAGAGAGAGAGAGAGAGAGAGAGAAAGTGTGTGTTTGGTGAATGATGAACCTGTCTGTAACAATTATATAATTTAAAAATACGTTAATAAGTTAATTCATCAGGTACTATGTCCCATTTGCAGGCCATAAATTAAAAAGGTTAAACTCCAACGGCATATGAAAAATAATGATTCAGAACTTCCCTAACAAAACGGCTTGAAAAATATCTTTTTGTGGGAAAATAACGACCGTTAGTTGTCGAATCGAATTTAATTAAAGTCTGATTTTCATACTCTTGTACATGGTGTGGTCGTATGTTTTGTGCTGCGCAAAGGTTCTAGTAGTTTAATTTTGGCCATTACAGGAAGTGGGTATGTGATGTAGACAAATGCTCATGTATACCTTTTACAGCTCATTTTATATAGGTTATTACCCCCCCCCCCCCCCCTTCTTGGGGGGACTCACAAATTAAGACATACGGGGTGTGCCGCTGTAATGGGTCACTTTTTCACGAAAAAAAAACTAAACATGGGTCCCATTTTTAACCAAAATATCCCTAAACATGGGTCTGTTTTTTTTTAATTTTCAATTTTTTTGAGTCTTTGCATGGTAAACACCGGAAAAATTGCGGGAAATGGGATTTAATGCGAGAAAAATCCCCCGAATGACCCTTATAAATGGGTAGGGGTTTCGAGGCTTCAGCGGCACACCCCCGTCCTAACCAAATCTAGGGGGGGGGGGGGGGGGGAGGGTTATTACCATAGAAAAAGAGAAGTCACTCAGTCACTCAGTAGTGTCTGACAGTGAAGTTTAGAAAGTAAACGGGTTTCCATGCATAATTTGAATACTATAGACACTGCTAACGTTTAAATATCACAGATAGGACATACGTGAAATATTCATAATTCCATAATTTAAAAAATTTAATGTAATACAATGTACCGGTATGTAATCAGACACACAAACAAAATCATTTATGTTTTAATCATGACTGTACATAATGTACATTTTATTTCAATTTCTTGAAAGATCCAATTTGCACATACAATGTAAAGCTTTACAAATATCATAGATCACATTAAACAAGACTTTCAAATGCTAATAAATACATGTACATACAAAGTAGTATTTCAGAAAATAGACGATGAACAATTACTCTTACATCTTTGGTATGAAAATGTAATAAGAGAATACATATTTATCGTATTAATTTCAAATTCATATATTGAATAATGCTATGGTTAATTCATGAGTACAATGAACCAGCAAATGATCAACTATGTGAACACATTTCCTTGTGTTTTACATAGCCACCCATGTTGTGCAATAATAGCACATTTTTAATTACTTCATAAGGCTACTGGCTACTACAGAGTGTTACTGCGAGTCTTCAATTATGAAGTATACTTTCTATAAAATTAAATCACAACTAAATATACTAAGAAAAAATAATTTTCAAAACACCTTTTTAAAATTAAGTACATAATAATGTGACCGTCACGTTGAAAAGGAGACAGAAGTCGCAAGGCTGGAAGTCGAAAAAAATAGGACGAAGTATTCATAATTCTGAATGTTCATAATTTCTGAAGTATGAGCCTTAGGAATTATAAACTTTTACATTTTCGGAACCGTTTCTAAATGAACCTTCGGAAATACCTTTTCCAAGGAGAGAAATAATGGTTTGATGATAAATGCGTGATATAGAAGGAGATTGAGTGAAACATATCAATAACGTTTTAATTCTGATTTTTTAACAAGCAGTAAGCTTTCTAGAAGATCTGTTAAAATTGCCGCTTGTACAAAAATAAGAATTGAAACATTATTGATATACTTTTCCCCTCAATCTCCTTTTAATATCACGCATTTATAGAAACAGTTCCTGATCTCTCTCCTTTAAAAAGCCACCTTTCTTTTCTTTTTCGTTCATTTCAAAAGAGCTTTAAATTAATGGATGAATAAAAGTCAACTTTGACTTAACTAGGGAGGAGAAAAGATAATCATCAAACAAAAGGTCTATTCGTTGGGAGAACGTTTTTAGCTTCACCTTGCTGTTTGAGGAGGTACAAAAGACAACTACAAGAAAGAACAGGAAACGTGGCGAGATTTCATTAGCGCGATTAAGGAGAGAACAAAAGATGGTCTGGCCAGGGATGTTTGAATACTTAATCTTCAAAAAAGGGAGATTCTGTAGTGGAGGGAAAAGAAAGCATTTTAAAGAGGACCAGGAATGGTATCGAGATTGTGAAACAAGTATTTTTTAAAAGAAAGAATAATGGCAGGGGACACCAACAAATCATTGTTTTTTTGTCTTCTAAAGATCCAAGTTAACTAGGGCGGAGATAAGATAATCATTAAAAAAACGATTTGTTCATGATGCGGCTCTTTCCACTTCACCTCGCCGTTGGATGAAAATAGAGAGCGAACACAAAAGAAAGTCAACTTTTAAAAGAGAAAAACGGAAGTGTATCGAGAAAAAGTGTGTGATATTAAGAGAGAGCAAAAGATTGTGTGGTCAGTGTATGTGTGTGTGGCGTGGGTGTGCTAGAGAGGGGAGGGGGGGGGGGGGGTGTGATGAGTTTGTTGGTGTGAGAGTGTGCGATAGGGTGGGACTATGCAACTTCGAACCTTCCTCTATTGTTATTTTAATCATAAACTGTTATATGAAAGAAAAAAGTACAGTCATGTATAATCTGAGATTTGTAATTCATGATCAATGTAATTCATGAAGTGTCTTGTATCGTAGATCTTGTTTTATATTACTTATTGTGATAATTTCTTGTAATGTGAATTTGTGAGGAAGGAATAAAATATCATTAAAAAAAAAATTAAGAAAATACCTCAAGCTACAATTCTCAAGTTAATTAACAGTCATGGATCGTGCCAATAAAAGATGCTCTAAATTGGTCGTAGCCAGTAATCCAAGTTTTTCCGAGGATGATTTGGGCTTCAGGAAAGCGGTAGAGGAAGATGCCTTCAAGATACATACATGTAGAGGACGACGACTGTGACATGATGTTTGTTGAGTCTTGACACAAACTCTGACAATAACGAAGCAACAGTAAGTTTACCAACACCACCACGTCCTCCATGAGTTGCAAGAGCCAATAAGTTCCACGTCAGCGCTGCCAGAATTTCAACTGCCGAGGAAAATAGGTCCCCAGGAGCTGCTAGAAGTTCAACATCAGAGTTCTTCAGCGGGAGAGTAGACGAACTGACAAGCGACGTTAAGAGGCTGAAGGACGACAACAAGTCTGTAAAGAGGGAAAACGCGGATCTAAAGCAAAAGTTGACGGCACTAGAGGATCAAGTGAATGACCTTGATCAGCATCATCAGAGAATTAATCTAGAAGTGGCGGGTGTGTCAGAACTGGAAGGTGAAAATGTGAGGGAGTCGGTATTGAAAGTGTTGAAGGTGGTTGCACCAGAGGTGAACTACACCGACATTGACGTAACCCATCGACTAGGCCGTAAGAGGGAAGGTGTTTCTGGTTCAAGTCCAAGACCAATCATAGTACGATTTACAACCAGGAGGATGAGAGATGTAGTGTATGTTGGTCGGAAGAAGCTGCGGGAGACAACTACTCGGGAGCTGGGCTTCTCAAGGGATGAGAGGATGATGTTCATCAACAAAAATCTTGCCCCGGCAACGAGGTCACTACTGAGGAAGGTGAATGAGGAAAGGAAGAAGGCTGGCTGGAAATTCCTGTGGACTGTGAATGGCACCATCCTGGTGAGGAAGAATCCCAATATGCCACCGATAGCCATCCATCGAGAAGAGGATCTCAACAAAATTAAGTAGGGCCTAGTATGCTTCTGCCTTGTTGTATATTCATAATTTTATCTGTAAATAATGATTGACTTTGACACGATGACAAAAATTTCCAGTGATTCTGATAATGTCACACCGGATATATTATGTGCTAATAAGGATGAATTGAAATGTGGATTGGATCCAAATGATAATGATAATACACCCTGATTACAGCAATGACCAGGATGTTTGCTGCCTTGGAGGCTATGAAACAGAAGCAAGGCAGACAAGAGCAGATGGTCTCACAAATACTGCAATTGCTTGCTGAGGCCAATTCGGCCGGAGGAGTACGGGCTGCTGCTGATGAGGAGGAGGGGCTTCCAAACTTTCCATGCAGCTCATTCGATGAACTAGTTTGACTGAACGAAATAGTTCAAGATCCCATAACAGTCATGGGATCGTGCCAATAAAAGATGCTCTAAATTGGTTGTAACCAGCAATCCAAGTGATTCCGAGGATGATTTGAGCTTCAGGAAGCGAAAGAGAAAGATGCCTTCAATATACATAGAGGATGCCGATGACTGTGACAAGTTTGTTGACAGTGGTGACACAAACTTTCCCTGCGACTCGACCTATGAACTTGTTCGTCTCAACAAAATAGTTCAAGATCCCATAACAGTCATGGGATTGTGCTCATAAAAGGTGCTCGAAATTGGTCGTAACCAGCAATCCAAGTGATTCCGAGGATGATTTGAGCTTTAGGAAGCAGAAGAGGAAGTTGCCTTCAATATGCATAGAGGACGACAATGACTGTGACAAGTTTGTTGACAGTCTTGACACATCTATGCCAGCTATGACCACGATGTTTGCTGCTTTGGGGGCGATAAAACAGAAGCAAGACAGACAAGAGCAGATGGTCTCACAAGTACTGCAGCTGCTTGCTGAGGCCAATTTGGCCGAAAGAGTACAGGCTGCTGCTGATGAGGAGGAGGGGCTTCCAAACCTTCCATGCAGCTCATTCGATGAACTTGTTCGTCTCAACGAAATAGTTCAAGATCCCGCAGCAAGAAAGGAGACAAAGGATTTTGCTGGATACTGTAAGGAAAATTTGTATGTAATTGGAAGCCAGAACTTCAACTGCAGAGTAAAATCCACTACCATCTATGAATACACCTTGAGCCAATAAGTCTCCAGTAGCTGCTAGAAGTTCAACATCAGAGGAAAATACACCCCTGACTGCAGCTATGACTAGGATGTTTGCTGCCTTGGAGGCGATAAAACAGAAACAAGACAGACAAGAGCAGATCTATGTTCTCACAAATACTGCATCTGCTTGCTGAGGCAAGTTTGGGAGGATTACGCACTGCTGCTGATGAGGAGGAGGCCGGGCTTCCAAACCTTCCATGCAGCTCATTCGATGAACTAGTTCGTCTCAACGAAATAGTTCAAGATCCCGCAGCAAGAAAGGAGACAAAGGATTTTGCTGGATACTGTAGGGAAGATTTGTATGTAATTGGAAGCCAGAACTTCAACTGCAGAGTAAAATCCACTACCATCTATGAATTCATCTTGAGCCAATAAGTCTCCAGTAGCTGCTAGAAGTTCAACATCAGAGGAAAATACACCCCTGACTGCAGCTATGACTAGGATGTTTGCTGCCTTGGAGGCGATAAAACAGAAACAAGACAGACAAGAGCAGATCTATGTTCTCACAAATAATGCATCTGCTTGCTGAGGCAAGTTTGGGAGGATTACGCACTGCTGCTGATGAGGAGGAGGCCGGGCTTCCAAACCTTCCATGCAGCTCATTCGATGAACTAGTTCGACTGAACGAAATAGTTCAAGATCCCGCGGCAAGAAAGAAGACATAGCATTTTGCTGGATACTGTAGGCATGGGAAGATATGTATGTATATGTATGTAAATGGAAGCACTAGAACATTGATTAATCAATTTAATGTAAGTTGGTAATTCCAGATTTGTATTTGTGTACTTGATGTTTGTAAAGAGGCTAAGTACCTAGTCGCTATTTTACCGAGGACCTGTGTGATGATAGAGATATAATACATTGTGCAGAAAGTTTCATATGTGCTCTTGTAAAGTTAAGTTTGAATTATTAAGAGCTTATTGTACACTGTTATATACTGCACATCTTTGGAGTGGGTATTAAAAGAGCAGTATAAAGAAGCTCACCGTAGCCTATAATGCTGCTATGAGGATGCTCTTATGAATACCTAGGCACTCTAGTACAAATAAATTGTTTGCAGATGTGAATATACCTGCATGTCAAGCTGTTGTAAAAAATCAAATTTTCAAGTTTATTCAGATAATTGACCCTTCACTTAAACTAGTTGCAAAGCGAAGGGCAAATGAACTCAATTTGTTAGCAACACAGAAAGCACAAAATGCACACAGGGAAGCCATGAAGAGGAAGCCAAAATGAAAAAGAAAGTAAAATGAAAAATCCTAAAGCTTGAAGACTAAACGGAAGTCAAACTTTAGAAGCATTTTTTCTTGTAAAAGTACTTTTTAAACCCTATTCCTCTCGCTGTGTAAAGGTTATTATCTCCACAAATATTCCCTCTCTAGAGTTAAGTTTATATCAAATCCAAGCTTAGGAAACAGAGAATCAGAATCGATCATAAAATAGAATTTGAAAAAAAGGGGGCTTTTGTCTCCTTTTGACGCGACTGGTCACATATTATATGTGTCACATACAGTAGTAAACAACAAACATTATTTTGTTTAATTCTCAAGTACATAAAACATACATGTACACATGATGTGTAGAAAGCAGTTAAGGTAGACGAGGATTTTTTAAATATTTTTTTCTCTGTACCATCATTCCTAAGGTGATTGATAATACATGTACATGTAATTGTACATAATTTACAGGTGAAACAGTACTTGCATGCATGACCTAAAGAGGGCAGCATTTGTATTAGGATGACTACCCCATGGACTATCATATCATGTGTGACTATACTATTCTAGAGACAACTATACCACTCCTGGAAATATTAGTTTCATTGTAGGAGTATAAGCATTATTAATAATCAAAGCCATGTAAGGGATCTCAGAAGTACATACCGGTAGACAGAATGGAGTGTACAAATATTTTCCTTTCTTTGTTCTTCTTTAGGATGGACACATCAACATCATAACTTTTACTTGTGCAAAGGATAATCATTAGACAGGGGTTACAACAAATAATAGAAAATACATGTATGCAAAGTTAGGAAATGACTGAGGTATGGGGAATTATCAATATGGACCGCACGCATGTGCGTGCGTTGGATGGCGTTCCATACTCGATTGGCACGTACATGCGTGCGTCTCTATATAAGCAGGCTCTCCTCCCGCCGACGGGGCAGAATTACCAGAGAACCACACAAAGTATAGACTACACATCAGAGCTAGATCACCAAAGAAGACATCGCAGCAACGGACAAGGACTACAACGGATTCTGACACTGTGACGACTCTGGTGAGTAGCTATTTTACTTCAGTGGCGCTGCGACACTTCTTTCCTGCGCTATTTAGTCTACGAATTATCGTTGATATTTGTATTATTGAGTGTGTGGCTTGGTTCTTGAATTTGTGTACGAAAGTCAGAATCTAATCGCTTTTTTCCCTCTCCCATATCCCCGTAAGGAGGAAAGGTCCTTTGATTACACTACCACAATCTACAATGCCACGCCACTGCCCCAGATAGCGACATAACCCTTTTAGCAAGCGCTATTTAGTCTACGAATTATCGTTGATATTTGTATTATTGAGTGTGTGGCTTGGTTCTTGAATTTGTGTACGAAAGTCAGAATCTAATCGCTTTTTTCCCTCTCCCATATCCCAGTAAGGAGGAAAGGTCCTTTGATTACACTACCACAATCTACAATGCCACGCCACTGCCCCAGATAGCGACATAACCCTTTTAGCAAGTATCATGCATCTTTTAAAAGTAATGGCAAAGTCAGACCTTGCACTGCATAGTGAAGTGGTATTAATTGTGTAAAGTTACCTGGTCACATGTCTGGTCAAACTTGAGTGAGTTATTAATTATAAAGGTAAATCCATTCAAAATCTGTGTTGCAGCTATTAAGCAGAATCGTTAAATTCTGACCAAATGACTGGATATCAACAGTTTTGGGATGATGAACCAGAGCCCTGTTTCGTAAAACTTTTTATCAATAACAAACTGCCACAGTTCTATGACAAATGTGATCCTAGCCGATCTCTAATGTAAGGATTTCAGTAGCTTTTACAGTACCTTGCTACTGACAACAAGTTTTATGAAACAGGGACCGCATGAGAGATGAGATCATAGAGAGCAGCATGGACATCAAGCTCTAGGGATGAATCCAGTTATGATATCAGGTTGAGATGTGGGCCTTGAGTGCAAAGAACTGCTCCTTCTCTGGTGAATTCTGAAATCAAATAAGATGTTTAACTTTTTTTTAAATAATCAATTTCACGTTAGGAGACTTTGTTTGGCTGCACATTTGCGTCATTAAGGTATCTTTCATCAACTGTATCTAATTATGCATATAACATCTATGTACAAGTTATTGAGACCAATGTATTTCAAATAAAATAAAAACAAAAGGGAAACTGCTTTGAAGATAACAAAAATGAGAAAGTAACTAAAATCAGAGTTTCTGTGAAGTTTTAGATATTTAGATTCGGATGCTGAGAAATACATGTAGATGTAGCAAGATATGAGGTGAGAAGAGACCTCAATATTTATGAAAATCCAGAAATGAGATTATGAAATAAAAACAGGGAAATATTGCAAGTTTATGAAACAAAGAGAAAAATGATTGATGGGACTAGATATAAGAGAGTGAGGAGGGGGAACAGACAAGAGATACAGAGATACAGAGAGAGAGAGAGAGAGAGAGAGAGAGAGAGACAGAGAGAGGCAGATAAAGAGATAAGAAATATTAAGAAAAGAGTAATGACCATACCTTGAGGGGAGTTTTCCAGTCATTTTGATTGATGCCTGGGGAGGGACCACCGCTTCCAATAGATGACCTATACAGAAATTAATTTTGAAATATTAACATTCAAATCTTCAACAACAAAAAACACAAAATTAGGGATGATTGACCCTTCTGGTAATACAAATAAAGATTTCAACAAGATAAAGCGGCATCTGTTATTACAAGGTGATTTTGCTGATCCCAGGTCTTTATATTCTTTCGTTTTGTTACCCTGATATAAGAAGATTCCTGATATAAGGACCTAGTTATAACGAGTTTCTAATGTTCTTTCACAAAAAATTCTTTCTCTTATTTTAATACAAAGTCACATGTTCAACACAGCATCACAAAAACTACCAGCTAATCAAATTCTATGAATATGACATATTTGGCTTGGCATGGTCGAGCATTTCATGGAAAAAGAGGGTGGTAATTTTTTTTAAAAGTAGTTTAAAGCTGTGCTGTTGTTAGAGGTATGAGATGGTGCACTCAAAGTGACTAGTCCCACTATAAGGAGCCTGAGATTATTAGTATAACTGATAGTTGAATTCATTTTATCATTTAAGTCTCATCTGAAACACTAAGGAATTAAACAATTCAATGTCAAAGAAGTGAAGAAAATAATTGATATGTTGTAATTTCCAGCAAATATTCCATTGTTCACCCTCATTGTTCACCCTTGATAAATATTGTTTGTGTTTTATATATGTTTGTAAATATGTATAACATGTTAATATAGTGAGAAATAAATAAATCCTCATGGAAGAGGCAAAGAGAGAAAAACAAAACTGATGATCTTTAAGTCCTACCTTTTGGAAGCAGGAGTGCTTGTTGCAGAGATTTCCAGCTCACTAAGCTTTGGCATAGATACATGAATGGTTCTACCCTCTGATGCAGCAGCATGTGATGTTCCTGTAGGTACGGGTCTCTGTGATGGCACCTCTCTTGCAATAGGTGAAACAGGAGGTGAAGCTCCAATCAGCACTCCTGATAGGTGAAAATATGGGGACAACCAGCAGATTTTTTTTTCACAAAACTTGTCATCAGTGATAAATGACAGTATTTTGTTATAAGCTACTAAAATCCTTGCTTCTGATTGGTTATTAACAGATTTGTCACTGATTTTTCAACTGTCATTGAAAAAAGGCTTTGTGAAACAGGTCCCAGTTGTGATTCCGTATTGGTATTTTTCCTTTGGATTATCACAGATCACTGGGAATGGTTATGCGTGCACATAAATGCTACAGCTTGTCCATCACCTGATGAGCAGTGATATGTTTATACATTTACATAAATGGTGTTTGCAAATTTTATATACATGTACACAATTCTCACCTAATCACTGTCTAAACATGTATTAGCTAGAATTGCATTTTATAATCCACAATAATTTGATAACTTGAAGCTGATCTTCAGTTCTGGTGAGGACAACAAAAAAAGAGCATTTTACAGATCTAAAGAAAAGTTACACCACTATCAACCAAAGGTAACTGGTAGCAAATTTGGAATCTCCTGATAGAAAAGAAACATTAGATCACATAAAGTTTTTAAAGGAAAATGTGCCACAATTAGAATGCTAGCCGAGACTCATAACATACCTGTAGGTTTGGTAGAGATCCTGCGGTCTGTAGCTTCTCCTCCACTGGTAGTAGGTCTCCGGGGAGCAGTCATGCCGTTCTCTCCACCGTACACATCTTTGAGCTGCTCCAGTCTGGCCTGAGCCTCGACCCGCTGTCTGGACAGGGATGCTATCTTCTCATTCATATCAACAGAGTTGTCCTCTCCTCCAGCAGGCTCTACCGTGCCATCTAGGGATGATTCGTAGAGAGTTTCCATGGCAATGGGATGCACGTTCCTTGAGAGGTGTTGCTGTTGGCGGTCTTGCCCGTTCGGTCCTACCCTGTCTGGATGCACATGAGGTGGGTGGTGTCTGTTGTCGGAGGCACCCTGATGTAGAATGTTCTTGATGACATTGGTGTCACCATGGTTGCCTGGAAGGGAAAGGTATCGAGTGGATGAGCTGTCCATGGATATGGTCGAAGGTGCTCCTTCCTTCTGGCCATCAGAGTTGGGGGTATAGTTGTTGAGGAGCGGGGGTTGTGGAGGATGCCTTACTATGGGATCACTACTCCTCACTGTATAGCTCGGGTCATTAGAGAATTGTGATCTACTGCCGAAGAACACAGCTTGAGGTTGGTGAGTGGATCCCTTCAGGCCACCAGACAGGTAAGAGCTGATGCTTGTAGAGGGGATTCCCCCAGGGGCAAGGCCGTACGGTGCACTCATGAGAGGTTGGGACTGGTAGCCAGGTGGCTTGATAAAGTCTCTCCTATCCTTCTGCCTGGGTGGAGACAGCAGCATTGCAGGCTGGATCGGACGGAGGTGCTGACTAGAAGAGGTTGTCAAGGTATCCGTCTGCTGTATTGAGCCAGTAAAAGCACCAGACGTTTGTTTAAATGTTCCGCTCCCCTGTGATCTAGGATCCGTACCTTTCGGCACACTGGAAGACATCATCGACGACACACCGAACCCTGACATACTATCCATAGCTCTCTGGTCATCACCTGATTTTAATAACCGACTGCTTTGCATACCACTAGGTACATTGGTTTGAATATTTCTGAGATTCTCTTCAAAGTGTACATTACCTCTCCCCTGTCCAGGGCGGGAGGACATCAATCTCTCAAAGGTGTGCTGGCTTAAGTGAGGAACTTGATGACTAGTAGCGACCTGGTGTCCGGTACCTGTAGTACTTTTGAAAACGTTTCTTGAAGTAGCTAATGAGCTAGTTGTTGTGAACTGTACTTGGGAGGTGTTAGATTGAGCCCCAGTCACTCCTGACACTTTATGTCCTGCGTTTTTGATTGGCAGTGTGGATTTTGTCAAGGGGATGGCTTGCAAAGAGTCTAGAGCTGATGAAATCATTGGAGAAGGTCCAGTATTAAGGCCATTTTGTTTGACTGTTTTAAACTGACTTGAAGTAGTTGATTGAACTGTGGTTACTGCCGACACTGGCTTGGATGCTGGATCTTGACTAAAACCTGGACCTCGCTCTGGAATATCTGCAAAATACAAATCCAAATATTTTGAAGTCAAACAACACAGCTGAACGGTAAGTAGATACATAATGAAGAGAAGCACAAAATACTGTTGTTGGACCAAGACAGATTTGTTTATATGAATACTGATGAAATTACTTTTAAAAAAAAGAACAGAATCGATATACACAAATTGCAATGGGTACGATACAGACATCTGTCTAGCTAGATACCTTATCTTGTAAAGAGCTATGTTACCTGACTGCCAATAAAGAAGTGTGCTTTTTAAAATGTTTACCAGGGGACTTACAGTATTTGGTCCCATCCAAGGAACATGGAATTGAGGAATAATACCTGGGTAGAAAAGGGCACTAGCACTTCTGCTTGGTTTCAAACCTTGGACCTCCCAGTCCAAGGCCACTTCTCAACCACTGAGTCATGCTTCTAATCAGCTGAATGTCTTTGAATGTCTTTGGACATGATCGTAACCCTCTTGGTGTGGATGGATTTTAAGAGTACCTAATAATATGGCCTTCCCCAGGTCCATCGTCCCTAGTAATCTTTTGCCAATGCTAAAAATTGCTAGTGTCTTTCTGGCAGTGAGTGTAGGTGCTCACTTTATGCAGCCTGTAATGGGGTTATGGATGATACAGTGTCAGTGAATGTGAGATTTCAAAAGGCCTGAAACATCAAACATACCTTCCTTATCTTTTCCAGCCGTAGGAGGCAACACCTTTTCCTCCAAAAATTCTCTGTTGACCAGCAAGTGCTGCAAAGAACAAAAAAAGGAAAATACAACACAACTCAGAAAAATACTACAAATCTTATTTTCTTGGAAAGGGGGAAGATATAGTTCTTGATTACCCAAAGAAAAGTCATTTACCTTGAAATTGTGTGTACAAGTGTATGGTTTACCTATATAGTATAAAGACCCCATTCCAATATCTTCTGTATCTTGGTGGCCCAAACATATCCCTTAAAGGTATAGACCAGTTTTGGAAACGCCCCTCTCTCAAAAAATGAAATGGAAGCTCTTATTACCAATCATGTGAAAGAATATGTTTTGACTATATAAATACGGGATGATAACAATTTTACAGAGAAACCACCTACTAATTGATATATTTAGTAAATTATTATATCGATATGGCCTGGATAGATATCGCGAATGCACTTCAACATTCAACAATTGGGCATATGTTTAGGTTTTTTTGCAAATTTAGGTTGAAGTATTGCCATCTAAACCTCTGAAGGCAATATTTAAACAATAATTGAATGTATATTTTGCACCCAAAAACCTTGAGCCGCAATTTTACCACTTCCGGTCTATATCTAACTGTATCCCATGATCATGAATCACCAAATATCTGTTGGATCTCTCTTTAACGAGGATGCTCTTCATACGGTCACCAGTGATGATGTCTTACCTCTACAATCTGTAGTCTCTGTTCCATCTGATTAATCTGCTTCCTAGCTTCAGCTTGGATCTTAATGTTCAGTTCTTGAGACTGCATCATGTCCTGCAAAAAATAGAATGAACAAGGCGTAAGGCTTGCAACTCTATCTATGGCAGCCAATTAATAGACAGAGTTGATGGAACGTGACATATATATATATATAGGCCTACACAATAACATATTAAATTAACATAATGCAAAAATGCTTCCCCCCTCCCATAAAAAATATAATATTAATAACGGTCACTTCTTGTACAGTGCTCAAGTTAGTTAGGCCATGGCCCTCCTGACGCTTCAACGTTATTACCCAAGCCATAGCTGAGTAGCCAGCTATGTTGCGCACTAACATACCAGGGGGGTGTTTCATAAAGATTTTGTAAAGTTACACATGACTTTACGAACGACTTGTATATGAAGTGCCAGAGAGGATGCCCAAAGTTTTTTTCTGATATATCCAATAACCTCAATTAAATTATGGCAAAAAATATACTTTGCTTTAAAAATATTTGTTATAAAAGAATGTTAATCTATCTCCATAGTTCAACTTAATACATAATAATCAAGGATGATTGAGCATCTCATTTGGCTTTTTATATACAAGTCGTTCGTAAAGTCATGCGTAAATTTACAGAAAAACTTTATGAAACACCCCCCAGATACCCTATTTATGCCTGGATGAAGAGTGGCAAATATAGATAAATGTCTTGCCAAAGGACGTTAGTGCCAGGCTGGGATATGAACCCTTTTGATCAACTGAACAACTCCATGATATTCTTTTCACGAACAAATAGAATAGTTACCAGGATGTTTTTGTCAATTCATAAAACAGGATTTCCACTAAGTCTACCATGAGCAAACTGATATGCAGTGCCCATAGGAACTCCTATGCCCTTGCCGCTAAATATTACTCACAAAATATAATGCCAGTAATAAACAAAATATATGTTACCATTAAAAATAAAAAACTTACAACAGTCATGGCATCAATAAGCTTCCTCTGTTGAGTTGTCTCCTGTTCCAGTCCACGCCTTGCTTCTCTCTCCTGGTCAAGCCGAGTTTCACTCTAAACAGGATGGTTAACAAAGAAGGTATAGGCTCTACAATTCAAATCAATTTTAGATACTCTAGCATACACTGGCAATGCATGAACAAATCATCATAACAAAATTAAGCGGCATATCAATAATGTGGTAAATTACAAAATTGCACTCCCTCCTAAATTTTCAAAAATGTAATATGAACATTAATAACATAACACAGCACAAAGTCTTTTCTTCATTTTATGAAAAAGATTGTTCTGTTTGTTTACTTAAGCCACTAAATTCCCCTTTTTATAGTATTTTGCTGATAATGATAATGCATTTATAATGCTATGTTCAACATTTTTGTAAATGTTACAATGACAAAAATATGTTCAAACAAAAGTTTTTAGAGAAAAAATATCAGTGCCAGTGGACTTTTTGAATCTTACCTGAGTGAGATGTTTAAGAATCTTGGTGAGTGTCTGAACTAAGAAAGCTGTGTATCCACTCAGCTGTGGGAAACCTGAGGTGAAAGAATGACTGGCATCTACTGACTCTGCTTCTCCTCTGATCTTATCAAAGGCGCTGCAGGCCGTCATCAACTCAGTCAGATACTGTGTAGAAGACAAGTACAGGGGGGTGTTTCATAAAGATCCTAAGTTTAACTTATCTCTAACTTGGACTTAACAATTATGGAAAGCTGTTAGCATCTTGGAAAACATTTTGTTAAAGTTATTATAAAAGGCTTAAAATGTTGATTCAAATCAGTCATATTTTCTATTATCAAGGAGATGTTCGTGTTCTTGATATGGAATTGATGAATTGTCTGAAACACTTGAATTTTTGTTTTTGAATATAATTAAGTTTAAGGCTACAAATGGCTCTCCATAATGTTTAAGTCAAGTCAAGTTTAAGTGTGCACCATGAGAGTGTAAGACAGGAACAATGGCTTGGCTTCTTACATAGCATTCGTATCTCTCAAGGTACATTCAAGGTGCCAAGATATTATTACCCTGGCTATAGCCGGGCTGCCACAGAAACTAGCACACAGGTTGATCAGGTTCACGTTAACTAGGTAAAAAGTGGCAAATGTAGATTAATGTCTTGCCAAAGGTATCAATGCAGGGCTGGGATTCAAACGCCATACCATGTCATCCACTAGTCCAGTGACTTATCCATTAGACCACAACACCTCTACAAAGTGCAGTGCAGCTATCATTCCAGGGGAGTGTTTCACAAAGACTAAGATCAACTTTAAATTGGACTTAAATATGACAGGCCATTCATGCCATTAGTTGCTCTCACCATTGGTCTCCCAATTATGATCTTTTGATAATATTGTTACCTTTAATAATGAACTATCAAAAAAGCTCAATTCTGTAGATATGTGACTATGATTTGAACATCCTTTGACAGACCATTGACAGTAAGTGGTGAGAGCAAACAGTGGCATGAATGGCCTGCCATATTTAAGTGTAACTTAAAGTCAATCTTAGTCTTTGTGAAACACCCCCCTGTTCATTGGATGGTTCTTCCTGCCAAAGATGTACACCGATTCAGAAGAGCCAATCTTTTGAGTTGAAACAGGCTCATGTAAGGTGGAGTTTGTACCCATGAAATATATTTTATGACATGTTTAGTAGAAAAGAACAAGTAGCTGAAAGACTCATGATTGTAAAAAAAGTTCGCCAGAAAGGATTAAACATAACAACAATATTTGCAAACATCTGATAAATATTTTTATTCCATGTCTCATCCACTACCAGAAAAATGTAAATCTTGATTTATTGAAAGTAGAGAAGAGTGGGATATTATTGAATTGAAAAATTAATAATTACAGAAATTGGTCTTTTGAACAAATAGGAAAACATTGTGCGCTGCTCAAAAATATTTCATTGTATTTTTTCTACATGACAAGCTCATGAATAAAAAAAACAAATGAAAAACAACTGTGGACAAACAATTATATAAATGAATGAATAAGTCAATCAATAATTATCTACAAGCAAAATGAGCAATAAAATAATTACCATTTTTAGGTCATCAGGTTTTGTTTTTTGAGTGATGTCTACATGTAGTAGTGAACTTTGACCTTCAGCCTTGGACCTTGACCTCATTTTCTTTTTAGCCTTGGCTGTATCGTTGATAGCGTTTCCTTGTGAGGGGGTAAGGGGAGACCTCTCAGGTGTAGCTATTGGGTCTGAAACACAAGAGGATCCAAAGTTATTTGTTATAGAAATGTGCAAATCATTTGAATGGATGCATACATGTACATGCTATTTATGATAGGCCTGTAGCTCCTCATGGCAAGTAGCAAATAAATCTAAATCATAATCAACCAAGATATCATGCTACCAGGGTAACCTTGTGGACTGATTGCAAGGAAAAACCATGTGATATATATTTTCAAGAGAGGCACATATAAATATCATCCTGTTTGGTCACTGACAGATGTTAATAATACTGTTATGCACGATAAGCTTTCCAAAGTGCAATTCAATTCAGGTAAAATAATGTTTATTGTCCGTATACAAAAAATATCAATGTTCAAGGTAACTAGCTACAAAATATTGTTAAAAGCCATAAAATGTTTGGGCTTTTTCTACTCACCCATATTTTCTTTGTTGGGTTGATACTTGGACTGAATTCTATTATCCACTTCATGCTGATGCTAAAAGTAAAAATTGAAAAAACATTTAAAAAATAATTATTTTAATTTGTTGAAGGGATGTAATTTCCAAGTTAAATTCTGCCTCAGGAATTGTTTAAATGGAGGTAACGTGTATAAGAGAATATATTCCATAAAGAGTAGGAAACAATCTGATGCAGTGACACATCTGCACATTCTGTGATGGTAGGAGAGGCCAGAGGGTCATAAATGATTTAATCTCCCCCCGCCTCCACCCCCCCCCCCCCCCCACGCAAATGCCAACCACAATAAAATATGCATGTGTTACACACCAACTATTAGGCAACAGGAAAATGTCATAATGGCTTGAAGCAAGCAATGTCTCCCGATCTGTGCTTGCATATTCAACAAACGCACGTTTTAATAAAACATACAGAATATTGATTGATTATTTTCATTGCTGGAGGTAAATGTACGATTAAGACTAAGACATAAGATTTTACATTTCAATTTTTTTCAACAATGACAATTTTCTATTTTTTATTTTCAAGATTAACTTAAATACATGTACATGTATATTTCAATCAAGTTCAGAACCAAGACTTACAATTCAGTATCACACTTAACATAATAAAAAAGAGACAGGTAAATTTCAAAACTACTACATTTAATAATACAGGGATGAGACAGAGATGTTCCCTAAAAGGGGCAAGATTAAATGGGGGTCCGGGGGTGAAAGCCTCCTTTCCGCAGATTACTTTAGAATATATTTACGTAAAATGACACGTTTTGCTTGCATTTAAATTCTAAATTTGAGGAATATTTGTTATCCCATTGTCCCCCCCCCCCCCCCCCCCCCCTACGTCTTGAAATCTAGAAATCAGCAGAAATTTGCTGATCGGCAGAGGAATCTCATCCACTTACCAAGGAAGCTGGGCTAAAGCTGTAGTGAAAATAGTACAGCACGTAAATACATCAGTACTACATCTGATAAGTACTACATCAATTTTACTATTATTATTTGAATAAGGCAATAACATGGAACATGAAAATATAAGATAATTAACAATCTATATAACAAATGTATGCACATGCAAAACCAAATCTCACATAGAATTCAACTCCACACGAGTCAAAAAGTGAGTTTGGGTGAAAATGTGCAACTCCTCTTCTACTGTCCACTGCACCAACCTCTGCCATCGACCCCAGCATAGAGAGAGGATGGCAAGGGAAGGTACATAGAACAGTAAATAAGGTAGTTAATCTCTGATGACATAAAATCACATTCAACCATTGCTCAGGTGATGCGAGGAACGGTCATCAATTGCTTAGTGATAATGTGCTGTGTAATAGCTCTGTTTCTTACATTCATCAGTTAGAATTGATTACTAGGGCTAAAATTACCAGATCAATTCCAATGATTTCAAGTTCTTCCTCAAGTATCCATTATACACAGCAAACTCAGTAACCAACTATAACCACAAATCCCTAGCAGATAATCTTGTTTTTCTACAAGAATCATCTAGATTTGAAGATCAATGACCATCACCATTACTGTAATTATGTGCCCAAGTTTGACCAAACATCTGTTTACCTGAGCGGCTGCTCTGTGGATGTAACTCTGGAATCGATCAACATCTAGCTTACTGTCAAACACCGGTGTCTCCTCATCCTCCTCCTCCTCATCCGTTTCTTCCTCCTCCTCAGAGTCTGTATGAGATAAGGGGTTTGGCACGTAATAATAAGTGGATTTAAAAATGAAGCTTAACACAGCGATCTCTTTGCCAATACTGATCTTTATAGATCTCTAAACAAAAGATTAATCAAATTTAGTAATAGGTCATTCAATTCTATCACAAGACAACCATGGTAAGTCAAGCACACTGACTGGACGATTACAATCAATCAAGTTTTCCAGCATCAAGAGTCACAAAAATCATCAGAATTATAATTTGGCATGGGGAACTATTCATGCTACACAATATTTTCATGTAGCTGTTGTCACAAACTAACATTTCTTTACTTTTCTTAATCACCCAATGACTTGGAACAAGGGAAGCTTATATATTTAATATAACAAGTATTTGAAACACTCACCATTTTCTCTTTGATATTCATTGAGTGCCGATGGATCCATGACAGATTCACTTAAGACATCCAGGTAGCTAGTGTGAGGGCCTTTCTCAGCGATAGGTCCAGCTCGTCTGTATATAAAATAGAAAATAGTTCCATTACTTCATGAAATAGACGATGAATTGCCCAATTGATACTATACTGCCCATTATCTGATCTGACTATTAAAAACCGATAAGTCACAAAAAATAGGGTGCAAACATGATATTCATTCCTGGACGATTCAGACAGCAATCAACCATTAGACCTTAAAAAAAGAAAAGATGTTGCATTGCCCTCTAGGTTCCAAAACGTGGGTCAGTCAGTCGGAAATCTTTTTTTTTTTCCTTTCTTTTTCTTCCTCTTTTATTTTTTTTTAAGACCGTAAAATTCAGATTTTTGGGAGGGTCGCAAAGGGCAATACAACATTTTTTTTTAAACGCCTTAGGCTATTCAATTTATTACCTTCTCTCGGCATCTCCCCCAGGTGCCCGAGTGATGTGAGGTATAGCCTTCAATCGCTTTGGATCATCGTAGAAAAGATCCTTGACAACAGACATGACTCTATCTGAGTGAGCGAGGGCATCGTTCAGCTGTTTCTCATCGTAGAGGATCTCACGCAGCAAGCCTGTCTGGTTACCCTCACTTAGGGATCTCTCTTTTTGAGCTGTCAAAAAAACATGAAAAGTAGAAAAAGAACAAGATTTATCAATCTTTCACTGTTGTGACAATGCACGTACATGGTAAGACAACTTAGTACAATGTAGTTACAAACAATTATTTTAAAAAAAATAGCATTACATAAATTACTAGGCAATATAACATACAAGACATAACTATTAGCTTTAGATGGTACGAACGATAATTTCATACGAATCTTCGTTTTTCCATTGTCTTCCCGATTTTCCATTGTCTGAAAATCGTTCGTACAGCGTTCGTAGCAGTTTGTAATGGCATTTGTGACCGAGGCTTTATAATACATTACCTGAACAACAATTTCAAGATCATTTACTGATTTAACCTTGAATCAAGTCAGTAGAGATATATACTAACTCTAGGTTCTCATATTATGGTTCTGCCTTTATGAAAGGAACCGATCCTGAATCTTCCCATTTGCAATCCAGACACCTCTTTACAGGGCACTGCTTTTCAACAACTTGAACAAGCTACATGTACATGAACATGTACCTCAAGGTGTCATTCATGAGATGAAATGTGAATGGGACTCAAGAGTGGTATTAGTGTAGTGGAACCAGAAAATAAGAACGCATGCTAAAGTGTATACAGTTCAAACTTCAAAGTCATTCTGCTTTTCCAAAGTCCTGGCAAAATTTCTAACAAAATAGAACAGGCGGTCTATCTTGCCACTCCCTATTAGTACAGGTGTCATAGTCGAGTGGATATGTCACCGGACTGTCGATCACAAGGTCCGCGGTTCGAGTCCCACCGCGGCACTAATGTCCTTTGGCAAGACATTGATCTACTTGAAATGCTAGAGCGCCGTAATCGTAGCTGTGCTAAAGCCAGGGTAATAATCGGGAGCGCCAGGAGTGTCAAGTCTGACAGACATGAGCGCTATACAAAAACCCACTATTATTTTATTATTATCTCATCTTTACAGGCCCTAGTCTACATGTATCTCCTTCGTGCCTGTAGCATTAACTAGGTTATTGTTGAACAATGTCAAACTCAAACGCATCCGCTCTCGCGACGTCACAAATAAATAATCACAGCCAATATCTGCATTTATGTCTTTTACTTCTTGAGCCCTTTGCTCTACGACGATTGGCGCACATCAACGATGGCAGGGATGGTTTAACTGTTCAATTCAATTCAATTCATTTATTGTTCAACCATCAAAATAAGTTACATCAAGAATTTAGAATAACGCAATGATGGTTTGGTGACCCCGGAGAAAGCAGAGCTTATAAAAAGGGGCCACCAATACATAAAAAAGATCAACATTAATTATACCAAAAAATATCAACATCAAACATTAAAGGTACTATGTCCCTTTTGCAGCCAACCTCAAATTCTGTAGAACTTTGCAGGAATTATGAATATGTCATGTATGTCCTATCTGTGAAATTTAAACGTTAGCAGTGTCCTCATATTCAAATTATGCAAGGAAACCCGTTTACTTGCTAGACTTCACTGTCATACACTATTGAGTGACTGACTGGCTTTTTTTCTTCTTTGGTAATAACATACATGAAAAGAGTTGTAAAGGGTACATGAGCATTTGTCTACATCAATAACCCACTTCTTGTGATGGCCAAGATTAAACTGATTGAATCTTTGCGCAGCATAAAATGTATGACCATTCGGTACAATTGTCTGAAAATCGAGACTATTACTTTTGGGCTCTATAGTCCTAAAGTCGATTTGACAACTAATAGTCGTTATTTTCCCACTTGAAGACATTTTCAAGCCCCACCTTTTTTAGGGAAGTTCTAAATTAGTATTATCTTTCAAATGCAGTTGGAATTTAACTTTTTCATTTTTTAGGCCTGCAAATGGGACATAGTACCTTTAATATAAACAAGGAAAAAAAAAAAAAAAAAAAAGAAAAAAAAAAAGAGAAGTACACTTCTGCAGCAGCAGCAAAAAACTGTATCTATCTACATGTATATAAAAGGGCAGTACAAATGAAAGCGAACAAGAATATCAAGAATATATTATAAAGAAGGTAAGATTTCCCTGCTTAGCTTTTTAAATCTGGAAAGAGTTGAGCTGTTTTTGATATTGTCGGGGAATTCGTTCCATAACTTAGGAAAATGAATTATAAATGAATTTGAGGCGACGGAAGAACGAACCTGACTGCCTGAGGTAAGTGTATTAAATTACTTTGGCGAGTTTGGTAAGAATGAATTCAGGAATTCAAAACAAAGATATCGCTAAGGAGAGGAGGCAAGATAGTAATAGGACAAATGAACAAATGAACAATGTAGTATCAGTTCGTTAATTTAAATGCTAAGTTAATTAATCAAAGAATAATCAGGCAAATTAAGTCGGGTGTAAACACCTCTCCTGTAATGACATGTAACAATTTACATGAATGAATTGCTTATAACAAGCATGATCACAAATAGTATAATAGTGCTTTAATCACTTGACAAGTAATTTAACACAGGAACATGGGATAAAATATATCTAAATCACAAAGTACTAGGAAGAACAAAGGAATTATATAGATATAAATGATAGTGCCTCTCGGCGTCTGCTTCCCGTGTTTCTCTCACAAACTTCTTTAACATAATTCCACTTTCGATATATGCCTAAATACAATGCACTACACAGAAAAGTTATAGATACAACACTTAAAGTTATTAAGTGAATTAGAAAGGTTAAAGTATTTAACTCACCAACTGTTTTTCTATCCAAGCTTAACAATCTTGCAAATATTATTGTCAGACTACCCTTGCTTATGCTATGTTGGCTCAAAACGTAGTGACCACTCCCTGTTCTGGCTAGTGGTATATATATATCACAGTGTTACATGTATTGAGACTCATGCCCCTTTCAGTCAGCTAATGTCCTTGTAGGTCAAAAGGGTCAGACATTGAAGAATGTGAATTCTGACTGAACATACATGCCACACTGTACATTAATGCCTACACTATAACACACACAGTATATGAATACTTTTTTGGAGAATATGAGTTTAAAGGGAAATATTGTACATGAGTATGTGGTTAATTTGTAATATTAATGTTTCTGACACTACAGTGCCAATACACGAGGCGCCCTTTTATCCTTTCTTCTGGCATGTTTATGTTAATCCAGAAACATACATGTAAGAGTGCAGAACACTAGCATCACATAAAAAAGAGGTGATGATGATGATGATGATGAACAGCATTTGTATAGCGCCATTTATCTGCAAAAGCAATCCACCACCTTTAATACTACATGTACATGCCTGATTGCTATATCAGGCAAGCAGGAATGCAAGATATCAAACGAAAGCTACAAAGTCATTTTCATTACATTAGGATGGTACAAAAATCTACTAGCAATAGAACATTTTCGTAGTGTAACTACGTTTAATACGGAAGTCTTTGTGAAGTGCCGAAATACAAATTATTTCATTCACCTGATAAGAATAATAGTATTTCAATAGTCAGAATGCAAACTGCATATACTAAGTGTTGCTAGGTAGGGCAAGCCATTCTTTTTGTCCTAGCTGGCAACAACTTCAGAGCTGCCAACCTTTGGAAAGAGTTTGGAGTGAGACATATTGCGAGGGAGCGAAGCAACCAAGCCCGAGGGCGCGAAGCGCCCGAGGGGGGGATGGTGTGGAAGGGGGGTGTCCCCCTTCGACGGTAGGGAGCTTTTACAATTTTGCAATTGAAATGGTGCAATCTGGTGCATACTTTAACCCTGATTCCACAAATACATAAGGCAGGATTCAAATAGGTTAATTGATTTCATGAAGTACACTGACCTTGAAAAAATACAAACTTCCACATTTGTAAGTGCATTATTCCAAATCAACTGTCTTTATAAGCTTAGCAGTTGAACCTCAGACACAGTCACACTCTCAACACACTCTTTTTGGAAAAAAATTAAATCAAAATTTCGTTCTCAATAGAATATGCACAGAACATAGTTAATATAACTGCCATATCAATTATATACAAGCACCCTTCCAAAAATTATTCTTACTCTCGTATAAACGATCGAAACCATGAATTTCAATATTTCAAGACAAGAGTTTAAACTCACCTGTACCGGCTGAAGCCTGAAGTACTGTACCATATGGCCCATTATCCGATCGCAAACACTGAGCCACCCGGGCCGGGCCGGGCCGGGCTGGGGGCCGGGCGCGATGAACAGCGATGACAGGCCATGGCATCGACACTCGCATGTCGTAATAGACTTTTTTTTTTTTTTTAGTTTCTTTTTTCGGGGTTCAGCGTGAGAGCTTGAGAATGGGGTGAATTGCGTGAGACTCACGCAGATTGCATGAGAGTTGGCAGCCCTGCAACTTACATGTATGTATTCAGTTCTAATTCTGTCAACCAGTATTGAAATACTATTATTCTTATCAGGTGAATAAAATAATATGTATCTAGCCACTTCACAAAGATGTATCCATTAAATTTGGTTACATTACAAACATAGTCTATTGGGATAAGGAGCTGTATGAGAGCGATGTTGTAGCAGGCACTATGAACATGACGGACAAAGAAAGAGGACATAATGTAAAAATGTGTAGAACAGGTGTAAACATGCATATTCACCTGTTCTACTTATTTTACATAATAGCAGTGAAGGGATGTTCCTTTGTCTACCACAGCAATTGTTGATGGTAGAATGAGGAACTGTATATTTTGTCCTCTTTCTTTGTCTGTCATGTTCATAGTGAGGGTTGTAGCATGATTGTCAGGGGGGGGGGGGGGGTTAATTACACTGTTGTGGCATGGGAAGGGTTGGTTCATACATCTACATGTACACGTTTCCAGTGTGACTGTACATGTACATGAAGCTGTGAATCTAAAGATCAGAACTGTACTCTAGGATGTATGCAAAAGCTCAGCAGAAAACGATAAATATATAAAATCACACTGATTTCTAGTGCAACAAATACATACCTTTCAGTGCAGCCTTTCTCCTTTTCTCTTCCTTGATGACGTCTATATTAGTTGATTGATGGACTGCATGGCGGCGATCCTATGCGAATAATAAACGATTGAAAGGAAATAGTCATTAAAATTCATGAGAACTCCATGTTACTATTTCTCCTACATTCCTAACTGTTTCTGTTTGATAATAGGTCTACTTTATACTGAAGCAACACCTGCCATAAGTTGGTCACATACATGTAACATGGGCATGCTATGCTTTATAAAAAGTGCAAATGCTGTGCCATTGTTATGTAGTACTTGTATCACTCCCCCCTCCTTTCAGTCACCTTCTCCCACCTGCTCCATGATAAAACAGAACCCCATTATCCCATTACTTTTATTATAAACATTTGACCATTAATGACCACCCAATATTTAGCTTCAAGGATCGAACCACATTCCAATAACTATGACTCACACCATGGAGATATAAGAAGATGCTCACACTAGGCCAAAACCCCAGTCACTTGCACTCTCCACTTAATACCAATCCCCATAATACCATGACAACCCTGACCATTAACCAATCAAAGCATGACTTATTCCCAAATGATAACGCCCCGAGAACTTGAGAATATAAGGAAGGCTTCTCAACTAGAGAAGGGAACTGAGATAGACTACAGAGACTAGAGAGAGATAATATTTTGTATCTCGTATTCTAGAGATTATAATTGTGATAATTGCGTCAAGTACACTGTATATACGATGAATAAAGGTTTCGTAAATTGTAACAAGAACTAGTACAGTGTCTTTATTTATGCTCCTCGCCTCCTGCAATCACCGATCCCTACACGACACCATATTGAATCACAAAATGATACGATTGCAAGTTAAATGTATAGCACAACCTTTTATTCTTTAACCAAACTCACCAATTCATCCTTGTTGAGTTTATGGACAGTCAGGTCACTGGTTGTGCTCTGTATAAGAATTAGAATAAAAAGATAATAGCGTACACTGACTTATGGAAGTATTAACAATCTCACAGCATGTGGCCATCTGTTAGATAAAGAAAATGTAACAATTACATGCACACATATCTGTGCTGCACCTTGAGAAGAGACTGTTTTTTTTTTACTCAAGAATAATGTCTATTTTTTTTTTTTTAGAGCAAAAAAAAAGAGTAAAATAGTCCAATTCAACTCCTTCAGTACAAATTCACCAATCTCTATTTTGCACCTACAAACATCAATAACTTCAAGTGATAAGTTGGAAAAGACTGTCAGACGTAAGTCTGGTTAGCTTGTTGACAGACAAAACAAACTCACTTACATCCCAAGTTGCTTTCTTTTTCTTTGCTCTCTTGGTTCTGCTTGAAAGAGACTGAGATCGTCTAGGCATCCTCACAAATGACATTGTCGCTTCTGGGTCGGTAGTATGTACTGTAGATCAACAGGTGAATATAAGAGCATGTCATAGCATTCTGTCATTGATGGAGTGGAGTACGATTTACTCCCATACACAAGCCCCCCAAAACACTTAAAATATTAATTTCATGTATTTGTATGCACAAGTTTGGATAATGTCCTTTCTTCAAATTCAGTGTACATTCTTAGCTATCGTAGGTAGACTTCATTAGACCAATTTTGGTAAAGGTGTAATTCACTGTCACTACTGACTTTGTAGAACTAGTAACTTTAAAGTGACTTGGTAACATTGTTGAAGGTTGATTAAAAAATTGCGTAATTTTGGTATGAAATGTTACTTATTATCTTCCTTCTACTGTACTAACCCTAGTCTAACATGCATTAATAATGGTCCGTTCTCACTCAAATTTTCAGATTATCTTTAATTGTACATCTAGCATTGAAGTCACTACCTTAGCACCACTTTCTCTCATCTAAACAATGTTACAAAGTTACAAAATGTGACGGGAAACTCAACATTGAGTTATAGGGCCTAATGTTAAACTCAAGAGTCAAGTCTCTGTACAATACTCTAGTCTGTTGCAGGTGTCATGGAAAGATAAAAAGACAAATGTGTGGGTCCTGGAAAAGATTGGAACAGACTTTACCATCAGAAGGGGAATCATGGAAAGAAAACTTAACTATTTTGGGCACATTGTTAGGAGATCTGAAGGTATTGAGAAGCAAATACTGCAAGGAGCAGTCAAAGGAAAACGGGGTAGATCTAGACAAGACTAGAGGTCGTCCACCAATATCTTGGACTGATGATATCAAGAAAGTGTCTGGACAAGGAATGAAAGGTGCAACACAAATGGCAGGTGAAAGAGTAGACCGAAAGCTTCAGTCTCTATAATCGTCGGTTGTTCCACTGAGACTACGTCTGGCTCCACTAGACCTCCGGTTATAGAGACTGAACGATCGCCTATACCACCACACGTTGAAGATATCACGGCTAGATTTCAGCTGTTAGGCCCCTCCCACAAACATGACAAACTTGCCACGGCCGTATTGTTATGCCCCCCAAATCCCCCAAAATGTCATTTTACCTCGTGCATATCCAATTTTAAATTAGGCCTAGGCTATAATACATCGGTTCCACTTACTAACTTGATTGAAATAATCGTTTAATGGTCCCTTTTAAGGAAATTATGGGTCAAAATCGACATCCATGTTGAAAATCTTGCAAGCCGTGTTAAACTCTCGCTGCCGTCAATCTCATCCCTTCTAGTCTACGCCGAAGGCAAAATGATTATGAAGGAAAAACTGTGATAACGCCATTACGAACGTGTAGATGGCGCAGTTTTTCCTTCATAATCATTTTGCCTTCGGCGTAGACTAGAAGGGATGAGATTGACGGCAGCGAGAGTTTAACACGGCTTGCAAGATTTTCAACATGGATGTCGATTTTGACCCATAATTTCCTTAAAAGGGACCATTAAACGGATTATTTCAATCAAGTTAGTAAGTGGAACCGATGTATTATAGGCTAGGCCTAATTTAAAATTGGATATGCACAAGGTAAAATGACATTATGGGGGATTTGGGGGGCATAACAATACGGCCGTGGCAAGTTTGTCATGTTTGTGGGAGGGGCCTAACGGCTGAAATCTAGCCGTGATATCTTCAACGTGTGGTGGTATAGGCGATCGTTCAGTCTCTATAACCGGAGGTCTAGTGGAGCCAGACGTAGTCTCAGTGGAACAACCGACGATTATAGAGACTGAAGCTTTCGGTCTAGTGAAAGAGTTGCATGGCGTGCTCTCGTGAAGGCCACAGCAGCGCTTTACATAGACCGAAAACTTCAGTCTCTCTAATCGTCGGTTGTTCCACTGAGACTACGTCTGGCTCCACTAGACCTCCGATTATAGAGACTGAAGTCTGGGGACCTCTTTCTGTGAGGCACTGTACGGAACAAATGGTTCGGTTCGACCGGACCGCGATGAATGAGATATGCAACGAGATTTTCACTCTTTACATCCTCATAACTGCTGCAATTACAACACAAATTAAAAATAACATATATATAGCTTATTTGACTTACGATAGCTTGCTCATTTAGATCCTAAATTAATGATTAATCCGAGAAAGTCTCGTCGTCAACATTATCCGTCTTGGTTTTAGTTGATGAATATTCATTTTTTCTTTTCGAACGTCCAATTTAGCTACCGTAGCTACGCTACGAGTCGGCCCAGCTTGACCAACGAACTCCCACGAAACGAGTGCTCTGATTGGCCATTTGGCTATGTTTTGGTAGGTGGACCCGGAAATATATCGGCCGCCGGGTAATATTTCGAATGCATGAACGTACTGCTTCGCGGATCTGAGATACAAATTGGATAATTCATATAAGTAAGTCCGTAAATTACGTATTTAATATTAAGTTATCAAATTTTGATAACTGTAATTAGGACAAATGACATACCGACCTAATTTAGACTAGAGTCTACATCTGATTTAGAAATCAGAAATTGAGAAAATTAGATCTAGACCCCTAGATCTAAATAAAGAAAATCGGGGAGAAAATGTCGTGGACGAAAATACGTACATAGCCATCCCCACGGTACGAGATCTCTGGGTTGCCATCTGTATTGGGGAATGACAACAAATGTCAGTTTTATTAAAGAAATGACCCAAATCAGATGGTTATTGCTGTCTACGCTTTACAGTGCCACCTGCCTGAGGCTGAAGTTGATGATGATGACTACAAAGTCAGTGTAAAATGCATCAAGAAAATCATCGGGGAATCCGTTTTTCGCATCGCTAATGCGCCGATCAAAAATATGAAACATCTGCGAAAATGAGGACGATCCTTATTTTTGAGGAAGCATCCGTCCGTGTTTGCAAAGACGATCCTTATTCTCGGACCAGCGCCCCTACACTGACTAGATCTATGTCACTAGTGACTAGTCTAGACTCTACTGATCTGAATTAATCATGTGACTGTCTGGCTTAATAATTGGTTATTGGGGATCATCAATTATCATATTTCATACTTCTAATCATGACGAAGCAGCAAGCCCTAGCTTAAGGCTACCCCTACCCCCCCCCCCCCCCCGCCTCCCCCTCCCTCGGGCTCCTCATCCTCAGGCCTCCTCATCTGCTCAGCCTCAGCAGAATTCGAGGCTCCTTCCGCGGGGGTAGATTGGGAGCTCCCCGAACCCCGCTGCTTCGCCCGCACGGAGTTCGAGAACTCATGGAACTAGTTGGTGGAGTTCCAACAATGAATCGTGATCTTAGATGTACAATAAACTTTGTGAGTGCATGAAAATAAACAGTGTAAGCCTAGCTAAAAAAAGAATCACTACATAAATAATAATACTAAAATCAATAATTACAGTCACTACAAACTTATAAAGTCGGTGTTTTACCCCTGTAAGAGTTGTCATCACGGACGCACGGCAACGACAATTTTGTTAAACATGGCGCGATTCTGTTGTTGTTGTTCGTTTGGTATTATAATCAAATTTGACTATTGTCGGTAGGGTACCTTCCAAGAACCAAAGAAAAAATGAAAAGAGCTACATACATATCAGCACTGAAAGCAGCAAATTTAATAAGGATATATTCTAATTCACAGCTATAAAGATTA
>JAVYIG010009088.1:0-82072 GCA_035222895.1 Strongylocentrotus droebachiensis | reverse complement strand
TCACAGACACTGATAACACGTAGGGCCGTGTATCTCAGATTTAACATTGTTAAACGATCTCTTTAAAGCCAAAAGTTGTATAGCGTTATTAGGGGGGGGGGGGGGGGGGGGCAAAACAAAACAAACAAAATACCTGCGTGCGTTCATTTCATTTTTTCTTCTTAATTAATGTTTGTGACAAGTTCTCTCGTAGCTTGATATTTCGTTCGAATTCCGTTGACCATTCCGAGAAAGAAAATAGTTTGTGATCATTGTCATTTTGTTTAGGTTAGTGTGGGAGAGTATCAAAGAAAAAATGTCCCCTGTAAAGGGCTCTTTAAATGTCCATATATTTTAATATGACAAGTAATAGATAAAGGTTGTGGACCAAGTTTTCATGCCAAATATTTGTGTAGTCCCACATAACAATTTATATGTACAGTACATGTGACTTTTTACAAGACTGGGCCAATTTACTCATCATTTTGATGATGCCAAAACCTTACAGTAAATACCAATACTTATATGTGCAATATGATCAATCGTCATTCGCTTTCACATAGTTCCTTTCACAATGCAATCGCTTAACAAGAACTCAACTTCAATCTTTAATAAGCGAGAACTCCAAAGTCGAGCGGTCCCATGAGCCTATTTTACATGAAATATAATTATACCCTAATATGCGACCAGGAAGAAACCTTGAACCGCAATTAAACAAGAACAATCAAATGCAACTCGACTTCAAACCAATCAGAATTGAGTATACAAATTTTCGTTCATAGCAGGTGTTGTACGGAATACAGATCCCAACCTGCTGGAATGATTGCGTCCGATTGGCTGATTCATCAAACACCATATCGTAACGATGACCAATCAGAGACAACCTTGTAGACAATCAAATTACATTCGAATGCTATATAGTTCCCGACCAGCCAATCAAAGTAACTTGTTCTTGAATGCGAACTGCCCTCTTTCAAAAACTGTCACGCGACTCGTTCTTCAGCTTAAAGATAAAGTTGAGTTCTGGTCATGAGATTGAATTATGAAAGAAACGCTGTGGAATCGGTCAGAAAAAGTTGAACATGTAGCATATAAGTATTGGTGCGTACTGTAATGTTCTGGAGTCATCAAAATGATAAGAAATTTGGCCCAGTTGTGGTAAAGTAACAAACACTGTACACAGAAAGATGTACACGGGATTACACAAGCATGTGGCCTAAAAATCGGGCCTAATTCTAAGCTGTTACTTGTCATATTTAGGAACATGGAGGCATTTGAAGAGCCATGATTTTCAGGGAACGTTTTTTCCTCTGATGTTCTTCCATACTTGCATAATAACAATGATAATGCTCGCAAATTATTTTCACCTCTCCCCAGAACTCAACCTTCTTTTTAAATAACAGAGGCGCTGTCTGTGCAGGTATACATCTATCATGTATTTTAGTTCCTGCCTCCAATATTTTCTTCATTAGATATGATTTAGAGAGTAGAATTGTTGGCGGTCAGTACAGCCATGACCAAATCAAGACCATTATTCTGGTCACGTTTGTTGGTCAGTAACGGTCAATACCAATCAATGACCCAAGCTAGAGAGGCCAAGCCAACACTCAATATTCCGAAGATGACCAGTCGATCAGGAAAACTTAATTATTGTTATTTTGAGTTCCTCGTTATTGCAGTTAATTTATTTGCACTATTGTAGGCTTGGTGATTATGACATCCGTCAATATTTTCATGCCTAGTTCATGATCCTCTTTCGTGATAAGCATCGTATTTAATCTTTGTCTTAACGATATACAGACTTTCAGGCCTCTATTTCAATGTAAATAATTACGGAACTATATGCATTTTGAGATATTTCATTTTCATACCATAGTAGGCCTATATTAAAAGTGCTTTTTTTTATTAAAAAATTAGTTATGAGCTTCGTGTGAACACATTCTTATATTAGGGCTTTCATGTAACTTAAACCATATTGTATCAGTAAAGACTTGATTAGTAGATGAAACATTGAGAAACGGCAACAAAAATAACAAAAATATTAAATTTTGCAGTCTGCTATTGTCTGCTCCATGTTATCATCTTGGGGAAATCGGCGGGTTTTAAAGTAAAAAAGAAATGGTGTGGGAAGAAAAAAGATCAGCATGGAGACGGAGATGAAATTGACCGTAGAAATGTTGCTTCTACTGAATCATGCCGACAAATTAAGATCATAAACACATTGCTTTCAGAAGCAGATCAACTTTCTTCACGACAGACAAGCTGGTCATGCCGCCATTTTTAAACGCCTCCGCAATCAAGTCTTAGTCCATCTCCGATTTTTAAGATTTAACCTACTGTGACATTTTCTTGTCATTTCGATCAACCGATCCGACGTCCCCTCTGCTTCATAATTCATCTGAAATGAGATGCTTTGTGATTAATACCCTTCATTGCTGCCAATAAAGAACAAATGCTCGGTACAGTAATAAGAATTACCTTCGTATAAAGTGGAAATTATCACCGCTTTTTCCGAGCGCCGGGGCTCACGCGCAACTCGCACTGCGGTTTTAATGTCACGCGGTTAAGGTTAAACTTATCAACGCTCATACACGTACTCTCAAGACTGAAGTGATGAAAATGATAGTTTATTCCTCATTAAATATCAATTTGGGCGTCAACAAAATCACCAAAGGTCAATCATTTAGATAATGATGAGATAATGAGATGAGCGATGAGGAGTATAATATTTTTCAACATCAGGGCGGTAGATTTACTGATATGGCAAATCGATGTTTTCAACTTGTTAGGCAAGTGCTCATTCCAAAGTGGTTCAGAATAAGCCTATGATTAATTCGTTATCACAGTATCATTATGTTGCGATTATGTTGTTGTTTCCGTCCAAACTATATCCTTGAAACAATGTCTCTATTAATATATTTTTTAATTATGCTCACCTATGATATGTTACATCATTTCTGCTCATCTATGATATATTACATCATTTCCTTTTCACTCAGAATGATACGAATGAATTAATAAATAACTTCGTTTTCACATATTTGAAATTCATAAATCCGTTTGTAACCAGGATCTGGCAGCCATCCAAGCAGATGAGAAGAGTTTTTTTTTTAAAATACGTATTCTATTTGTATTGCCTGAATTATTACCCGAGATGTAATTATTAAAGTATTGAAGTTTTAGATTCGTGTAAAATAAGAAGAAAAAAGTAAGACCAAAAACCAAAAACCAAAACAAATTCTAGAAAAGGATAAATTGGTATTCATTAGTAAATTAATATGTTGACTTTACGTATCGTACAATATTTTTTTATCAACAAATTAACCAGAATTCATTTCTTTATCACTATTAAGAAACACGAAACTTTGAGTTTGAACTGATTTTTAAACGAGCACAATAATCACTCCGTATGACATCGCAATAATTGTCAGTATTTCAAGTCAATATTAATTACATTCCGCAATTCATATTGTGATAGCAGACCTGGAACTTAAAAAAATTCTGTATAACAAATCACCAACAATTTTATATCAACTTATTTTAGACTCTTTAGCTAATGTTTCGAACCGGCTATAAAATGTCAACCTTCGACATTTTATAAAACCCATGAGCATTTCGGAGGTAAATTTTGTTATCTTCCTTTGGAATTGTTACAGAAAAACAGAAATTCTTACATACCATGTACACGGTCAGTATACACGAAATATCGACTACTTTAGTGAGTTTACATATAAATAAAGCGAACCGCTATGAAAAAGGTTGTGAAATTGGAAGGAAGGACAAAATGAATTAGAACAAAATAAAGAACGTGTTTTGGGCCTTATTTCATCAGTGATGTTGAAATCAAAGTATATTCTATTATGAATTGAACTATCTATTTGTATTTTGTTTCATAAACTTACATCACTTCCCAATGAATCTTTCCCTCCTCTATCATCGAAAGATAAGGAGAATGGACTCGTGTCGTCTGCGTCCGGTACTCCATCCATTTTGTTGCTGGTGATGTTAGTCCTTCACTCGAAGCTCTCTCCTCTTAAAGGGTGCCAGCTAAGCGAAAATGTTTACCCAGTTTCTCCAACAAAACCACTTGATCGCTTTCTTTTCGAGCTGTATAAAGTTGCTGGCTCATGTATCCGAAGTCTATTATTCCTCTCAGTGACTTGGGAGTTTACAAAGTAATCATTTGTCTACACATATCTTAAACATGTACAAAAAGAAGAATAGTGGCAAACCTTCCGATGATTGTATATAGAATTTAACCTGTCATGATGTTAAAGGTAAGTTCGAGGAGATCAGCACCAGATTTATATTTCCACCGTGTAGTCACAAAATTACTCCTCAAAACTTCTGTTTACATGAAGCGACTCAGATTCCATTATATATTCATCGAATGACAACAGTTATCAAGGATCACCATCCAAAACCATCTAAAGAACTTTCAGCTTGTACGAGATGTACCAAAAGGAAGTCAGTTTCTGCAAACGAACACCATTTGACTGAGTCCCAAAGTAAACAACGATGCTGGAATTTCAGGTACGATTCTATCTTTTATCAATGAACCCCCACTTTGCAGAGTGTCGAGTGCCAATGAACAGAACCAACATCCAAACACAGGCCCAACTTGGACCAAAACCAGCTCCACCACTGACATTAAAATTTGACACCGGCAACGACTCCACGATCCATGAAGCAAGAAGAACAAACAAATAATAAGAAAGAAAAAATAGTCATGATAATTAACTATCTCCCCTCCGCACCTGAGCACCCATCTTCAGTGGGACAGTTGGTGTTTTACTGGAAAGTATGTCAATATTTTGGGGGCCCCTTAAACGATGGAGTCCTGGAAGAAGTCGGAAAGTTCAACTAATTAAGAATGGTGAGTATTCGGACCGGTGCTTGCCACCGTGGTATAATTACTCCTCGCTGGTGGAAGGTGATGGTGCGTGAAAATGAATAACGACCTTAACGGTTTGTCTTAAATCTACCCACTCGCTCACTCCTATACAATCCCACCAACTCTCATCATCTATCCCCCTTCTTTATATGGAGTCAGTCTTCGGCTTTGCATTTAGTCACAATTTGCATCTTTAATTTGCGTTTGATGGCAAACCGTTGTTTATAAGTTTGCCGAATAGTGTATTTTTTAATTTCTAGAGAAATAGAACAGAGTGACTTGTATTTAGTCACAATTTGCATCTTTAATTGCGTTTGATGGCAAACCGTTGTTTATGTACCGCCGAATAGTGTATTTTTATAATTTCTGGAGAACTGGAACAGAGTCGCAAGGTATTTAGCAATCATTCAAATGATATGTAAAGACAAATAGACCTATACCTTGTCATTTAACAGACAAACTGATATATAAAAAAAAACATGTCATGCCGTCACAAAAAATACAATACCCATACCAACAAATCATATATAAGAGATTTAAGAGCATTTTGAAATGTATTTCATCCATTCATCCATTCACGGTCACGTTTTCGGGAGGGTTTCGTTTCGAACCCATGATCAATTCGTTTTCTCACAGGGATTGCGGATTATCATCCAAAAATTGAAAGTGACATGGGATTGGGGTGGACCGTTATTTTATCACCTCGTTGATCTGTCGGGGCGTTTGAGTGATTGCACCTCTCTAACCGAATGTTTCCTCTGATTACTGCCCCGATTCGTTGTGATCTTTGGTTTAATCAGGAACCCCTTTTAAACGAGCTGAAACCGATTCGACCTTTATTGTAAAACACTTGCTAATAAATGCACTTTTATAGTTAAAAATAATTACCATATATATACGACGCGGCATGCGAAGCCCGGATGTGAAGAGGCTATTTGAGAATATCGTGTCAATAATACGACGACAATAAAGCAATTAGAGTAGTATTGATATCAGCATAACCATTTAATTTGAATCCTGAAGTATTTTAGTTTGTTTTTAGGGAACACTTTATATACAAAATAAACATCACGCGGGAATTGAGACTTGCATAGTGACGTGATAAAATATGAAAGAAAGAAAGAAAGAAAGAATAAAGACAAACCACGTTGTTCTAATGAAATAAATACAATTCACGAAGGTTTGTTTTATAAAATGGTCCTCAACCTAAATTACCAACAATTCAGACTGTGCAAGATTTTAAGCCATAATTTGATGATGATTTAATTTAATAATGATTACAAAAATATTTTCTTTTTAGATTATCAGGGTCATTGCTAGATCATTTGAATGAATATTCTAAAAATCCAAACATTGAAACAAACAAAAGAAACAATACACAACAAAACCAGACAACAATCGTCTTTAAAGTCTTTAACTTGTCGAGATAGGTCGTAACAATACAATTTTACTAACGGAACATTTTACGTGGCAGGGCAAGGGTATTTGCACCCCATATAAACCTTTATCAAAATCTTTCATGGAGTTTCCACAGTCAATCTATACAAAAAAACGAGAGAAGCAATGGCTCCAAAAAGCAAGTCCAAAAAGCAAGATTGATGATGCGACATCTGCATGCTTCCAATAACGTCCACGTACTTCTAATTTGCACGGCACAAACCTTTGACCTGTCAAAAAAATAAACTAGCGTAAGAACGAAACATCCAAAATAATGTAAATCACTCAATTTTTTTTTGTTTGTATTTATATAACTTATAAAAAGTAATGCTTCAATATTAGTGGCTACTACTAATACTACATGTTAACATTGTGGGAAGTACATTACGTGTATGTTTAAACCCCGTCCCCTGCCCCAGGGTTCTGTGTTTACTGAAACTATTTCGACAAATAACAGTAACAATCTTATTTTTTAAATGAATAGATATCACGAAGAACCCGATAAGGCGGCATGAATTCATTCTAGAATTGCATCATCAATGTATCGAGCCAAAATCTAAAAGAAGAAGAAGAAGAAGTAAGAAAAACAACCTAGTTGAGTACCCGCTGCGAATGACAAGGAAATAACAGGAACAGAAGTAAAATAGACATGATAGATGAGAAGGCAAACGTTAGAAACGCTATTTTTTAAATGAAAAGATATCATAAAAAACCGATAAAACCGCATGAATTCATTTTAGTATTTTATCATTAATGTATCGAACTAAAATCTAAAACTAGAAAAAGTCCGAAAACAACTTAGTTCAGTACCGGCTGCGAATGACGAGCAAATAACATGAACAGAAGTATATAGACATGATAGATGAGAAGGCAAATATCATTAAAAACATTAATTTTTTAATGAATATAATACCAGATAAATAAAGACGGCATGAATTTATTCTGGGATTTTATCATTAATGTATCGAACCAAAATCTAAAAGAAGAAGAAGAAGTAAGAAAAACAACCTAGTTGAGTACCCACTGCGAATGACAAGTTAATAACAGAAACAGAAGTATATAGACATGATAGATGAAACTTGAGAAGGCAAATATTGTGGTGGATATTAGTTATATGGTTGATCACCGGAAAATCATTGATTCGGAAGATTGGCTGGTCTTTAATAACCGTCTAATTTATCCTGTTATTTTCATATCGAGATATGGGAGATGGACCGGAAATGCAGCAGTCCCGTTGGGAGTTTGGAGATCTGAGAAAACAGCCGTCGGTTTGATAAGGAGCACTGACATGAAACTAGGATGGATGGCAGTGGTGGATTTGGTGTGGGAGAAGGGTGAGGAGGAGGATTGGGGGAGGGGGTATGTTTTTTTTTGGCATGTGTCCCCGAAAAATACTTCCTTCTGTCAGATATAATGACCTTTTATTTATTTGTATATCTAGTTATATATTTATTTATTAGTTTATTAATTACGTATTTATTTGTTTATTTATTCATTTATTCATTTATTCAATTATTAATTTATTTATTTGTTTCTTTCTTTCTTTCCATATTATTTATTCATTTATGTAATTGTTATTTATTCATTAATTCACAACTAGGAGAAAAAAAGGGAAAAGAGGAGGAACAAGAGAGGGAGATGATGCGTGAAGAAAACAACTCTGTTATACCCCCTTCACATACACGGATTTTCCTTACGAGTCCTTACGGATCGCCAACTCGTAGTCAATCGCAAGCATCCGTAAATAACTCGCTGGTATCCGTAAATAACTCGTCACAACTCGTAGACACTCTTGAGGATCCGTGAAAGGAGAGGCAGATTTTTTGACATGTCAAAAATCTTCTTACGATTGTCCACGGATTGATTTGTCCGTAAATAGCTCGTAAATAGCTCGTAAATATCCGTAATCACCCGTAAACCGCTCGCAACAACACGTCACCATCCGTAAACTGCTCGCAAGAATCCGTAAATGACTCGTAACAGATTTTTGTAACGATTCGTTATGGTTAGTTTACGATTTGTTTACGAATTATTTACGGATTATTGCGAGCAGTTTAAGGATGGTTACGTGTGCTTACGTGTTGTTTACGATTTTATTCGGGTCATTTTACGATGGCTTTACGTATTGATACGGGTTATTACGAGCATTTTAAGTGTAGTTACGAATACTTTACGAATAGATACGTATAATTTACGTATGCATTCGAACACTTCATTTTCAGTTATTATGTTTTGGCTAAAAATCGTAAGGACTCGTAATAACTTGTAGCTTACTTGTAACTATTCGTAACAACACGTAAACAGGTCGTAACTAACACGTTAGTGGCTCGTAGTTATCCGTGACAACTCGTAACGAATCGTGGACTGTTGCCGTAAATACATCGTAATAACTCGTAATGATCCGTAATAAACCGCAAACAGCTCGTAATAACTCTTAAACCGGTCGTAAAAGTGGCAAAATCGTAAGGATCCGTGAAAGATCCGTGAATTTGTGCGATCCGTAAGGACTCGTAAGAAAAATCCGTGTATGTGAAGGGGGTATTATAAGCTGTGTATTCACATTATACGACGAAAGAGTATCATTTAGTTTTGGTATTATAATAATAACGAACCAATAATATCTCTAGAAATATACACGTTTAATTGGTAAATCGTATAAAGTCATGGGTACATCGTTTTCCCCTTTTTATCTTTCTACAAATTATCATAATTTTCTTTGATTAGCTGGTGAATGTATAACAAAGAAAAATGCAACTTTTAAGACAATTCACATTTTCACATACATTTTAATTTTTATCTCCTTCCATAAAATTGTGATGCACTTTTTATGTAATCACTGTAATTTACACCTAACGGTCTCGTCGTCCAATACTCGTACATCACTATTATATATGGCACAGCTCTACCTTCAACCGGCACAAACTGTCAAGTACGTCACAATCGACACTGAAGTGAAGGGATGTCATCGAGTTTAATACATAAGGACGTAGAGGGCTTCTATAAACTTCCCATCAATGTGTTGAACATAATTCATGTCCCGCCATGTTCAGAAGATCATGCTGATCGCAAATTTACCCACGGAAAGAAAAATGATGTATCACATATGAGCCGTTCACATATGTACCAGAATGTATTTTAATATCTACGTTCAGTTTTTTAGTCCTTTTTCTTGACTCTAAGAAAGAAATTCTGATGCTATACCAAGTTATCGAAGTGGTTTTGGAACCGTTTGATTTAAATACCCTAAATACTATTTTTGATATTGTTCTGAATAAACATGTTGTGAATATTAGAAAAACCCGATCGGAAAGATTCAAATGAAGTATTTTGGAGATAAAATTGGTCTTCTGTTTATTCTGTTTTTTGTGACAATCGTTTGTGAGTTTGTACATACAATAAATAAATAAAACAATAAAATAAACTCTATCTTAAGATTTTTTTCATTTTCGAAAGGTAAGTTATTCAGTCTTTGTGAGTTTACTTGCTTTCGTGAGGCTTTGGACTAAATTTTCATCACATCAGATATAACAATTACAATAATAATACTCATAATAATCATAATCATCATAATAATAATAATAAAAGATATGTGTCGCATTTGTATAAAGCTAAGCCATGTCACTATTATTACCCTGCATTCAATTGCCAATACACACATGATAATGCACACTCTCCGCTTCCTGGTGAGTATGTATTTGAAATACATCAGGTAGGCTTGTATACACTACTCAATTATACTAGATAACACACTGCCCTTATATATAAACCCATGATGCTCTGTACATTTCATTTGTATACTCGGTCAAATAAAATTACGGGTATCACAACGTTGGAAAGAAATACCTCTCTTTTAACAGGCCCCATAGATATTTGCTTGTCCATAATATGTAAGCAGATCTAGAGCAAACAAAATTAGTGGGATGGGACGAAATTCTATCAGGTGTGACGCCCCCATGCGGCGATGATCATCACATACTGGAAAGGGTCGCTGTGACGATCACAACCTGGACCGCGGTATTGCTCCATCTGAGCTAACCTCATATTATCACAGTATACCACTTGTACAATATTAACCCATTTTCTTCTGGAAAAGGGTGGTTCCTGTATTTTAGCCTATGGGAATTTGAGAATTGAGAAGTCAAGGGATTAATAATAATGGAATGCTTGCGTGTGGTAGATTCATTGTTTCTTATCCCACGCGGATTACTCCTACGCCCTTTTTATTATTTCATAACTAAATAGAGAATTTTGAAATAAAAGAAAGCATACTGTGACATACATGTAACTGAGATACTGCAATCTGGCAATGCAGTTGGAATTTACAAATATATATTAAACATTTATAAAATGTACAGAAGTCATCCTAAGTGTTTTCATTATTTCCTCTTTGTCTGCTATCGAGGGAATGTGACACATCCCCTCATGTCGATGTGAGCTGGAATCAGGGGCGTCGCCAAAGGGGGGGTGTGGGGGGGTGCGACACCCCCCACCTGTCAGGATATTGTCGGTAAAATTGCGCTGCCGTCGGGAAAAAGAGAAAAGGGGGAGGGAAAAAAAGAGAGGAAAAAAGAGAGAGGGAAAAAGAGAGAGGGAAAAAAAGAGAGGGAAAAAAGAGAGGGAAAGGGAAAGAAAAGAAAAAAGGAAAAGAAAAGAAAGAAAGGAAAAGAAAGGAAAGAAAGGAAAAGAAAGGAAAGAAAAGAGAAGAAAGGAAGAGAAAAAAAGAAAAAGAGGGAGGAGAGGAAAGAAAGAAAAAGAAAGAAAAGAAAAAAGAAGAAAAAAGAGTGAAAGGGAAACAAAAGAAACGGGGGATGAAAGAGAAGAGAGAGAGGGGAGGTAAGAGTCTGATAGAGGAGGAGTGGGAGTAAAAGAGAGAAGGGGGTTGTGGGGTGGAGTCGTCTCGTCGAGGGAGCAAGAAAGACACGGGTAAATATGTTGCTGTGTCGGTATTCTTGCTCGATCCTCGTGTACTATATCAATGCAGAAGTTTGAAGTGGTGAGATGTATATTGTCGGTCGGCCGACAAGTTTTTATCCCTACGAACTGTGACTTCTTATCCGCTGTGACGACTTCGAGAGTGACTACAACTACAATACTTGTATTTTATCGAAGTTTCACTTTCCTATAATATCAACTAAAGAAATCAGAGGTTTAAAATTTTCGGGGAAACTAAATTCAAACAAGGTTTAAGAGTCAACAACGGTACGACGAATCGTCTTCCTTTCTTTATGTTGTGATGAAACGCCAAAAATTCCGCGCTTTGCGCGGAACGGAAAACTTCATATAGACGAGTCGAGAACGGTACAACGAATCGTCTTCCTTCTCTAATAATTTAAGGAAACGTCAAAGCTTCCGCGCTTCGCGCGAGTATTGAAAACTGAATTCAGACAAATAGGGCTTATTAAAAGTCGAAAACGGTACAACGAATCGTGTTCTTTCTCTAATAATTTGAGGAAACGTCAAAGCTTTCGCGCTTCGCGCGAAAGGGAGAAACTGAATTCAGATAAATAGGGCTTAATAAGATTCGAAAACGGTACAACGAATCGTGTTCTTTCTCTAATAATTTGAGGAAACGTCAAAGCTTCCGCGCTTCGCGCGAGTATTGAAAACTGAATTCAGACAAATAGGGCTTATTAAAAGTCGAAAACGGTACAACGAATCGTGTTCTTTCTCTAATAATTTGAGGAAACGTCAAAGCTTCCGCGCTTCGCGCGAGTATTGAAAACTGAATTCAGACAAATAGGGCTTATTAAAAGTCGAAAACGGTACAACGAATCGTGTTCTTTCTCTAATAATTTGAGGAAACGTCAAAGCTTTCGCGCTTCGCGCGAAAGGGAGAAACTGAATTCAGATAAATAGGGCTTATTAAAAGTCGAAAACGGTACAACGAATCGTGTTCTTTCTCTAATAATTTGAGGAAACGTCAAAGCTTTCGCGCTTCGCGCGAAAGGGAGAAACTGAATTCAGATAAATAGGGCTTAATAAGATTCGAAAACGGTACGAGGAATCGTCTTCCTTTCTCTATATTGTGATGAAACGCCAAAAATTCCGCGTTCGCGCGTAAGGGGAAAACTTCATTTAGACGAGTCGAGAACGGTACTGACAACAAATCGTCTTCTTTCTCTAATAATTTAAGGAAACGTCAAAGCTTCCGCGCTTCGCGCGAGAGGGGAAAACTGAATTCAGAAAAAATTAATAGGGCTTTTTTAGAGTCGAAAACGGTACAACGAATCGTGTTCTTTCTCTAATAATTTGAGGAAACGTCAAAGCTTCGCGCAAGAGGGGGAAACTGAATTCAGATGAATAGGGCTTAATAAGAGTCGAAAACGGTACGATGAATCGTCTTCCTATCTCTATATTGTGATGAAACGCCAAAAATTCCGCGCTTCGCGTGGAAGGGGAAGACTTCATTTAGACGAGTCGAGAACGGTACTGACAACAAATCGTCTTCTTTCTCTAATAATTTAAGGAAACGTCAAAGCTTCCGCGCTTCGCGCGAGAGGGGAAAACTGAATTCAGAAAAAATTAATAGGGCTTTTTTAGAGTCGAAAACGGTACAACGAATCGTGTTCTTTCTCTAATAATTTGAGGAAACGTCAAAGCTTCGCGCGAGAGGGGGAAACTGAATTCAGATGAATAGGGCTTAATAAGAGTCGAAAACGGTACGATGAATCGTCTTCCTATCTCTATATTGTGATGAAACGCCAAAAATTCCGCGCTTCGCGTGGAAGGGGAAGACTTCATTTAGACGAGTCGAGAACGGTACAACAAATCGTCTTCTTTCTCTAATAATTTAAGGAAACGTCAAAGCTTCCGCGCTTCGCGCGAGAGGGGAAAACTGAATTCAGAAAAAATTAATAGGGCTTATTTAGAGTCGAAAACGGTACAACGAATCGTGTTCTTTCTCTAATAATTTAATGAAACGTCAAAGCTTCCGCGCTTCGCGCGGGAGGGGGAGGAACTGAATTCAGACAAGGGTTAAGAGCCAAGAACAGTACACCGAATCGTCTGCTTTTACTCATAATTTAATGAAACGTCAAAGCTTCCGCGCTTTGCGCGGGAGGGAGGAAAAAAATGAATTCAGACAAGGATTAACAGTCGAAATCGGTACAATTAATCGTCTTCTTTTCCTAATAATTTAAGGAAACGTCTAAGCTTCCGCGCTTCGCGCGGGAGGCCCATCACCCACACCCCCCTAATGAGCGCGCTTTTAAGTGATTCTCTTGCTCACTACCGCCCCTCCCTAAAATAAGATCCTAGCTCCGCGCCTGCCTTAAAATATATAGCTATGATGCTGACTAAATTGAAGAAATAATTCGTATATTTATGTCGTCGAGGAAAAATTACCAGTTTGCGCATATGCAAGTACTATAGATAGTCCATAGGAAAAACAATTTAGCCTTCGGCCCCAGGTTTATAGGGTTGAATTTGTAGATATTGGACATTTAATTTTGTCGGTAATTGGTGGCTAGTTTTGTCGGTAATCGTTGGCCTCTACACCCCCCCCCCCCCCACTGAAAAAGGTCTAGCGACGCCCCTGGCTGGAATAGTATGATAGTGATAGTATTATCACAGACTGAGGTTAGGAGGGTTAAAAGAATAAAACTATACAAAAGTGGATGTCGTGAAAAACCGTTGGCCATAAGTACCATGGCTCTGTGGGAGAGGTAAAGGTCCGGAATGTTCTGCGTTCGAAACCAGGGAGATGTGTCAGTGCCCTAAAAGGCATTAATTCTTATTTACCATGGCAAATAGATAGGGGATGAACCGTAAGTTCAACGCGAATAAGGTGGGGTGGGAGAGTGGGTGAGGGGGGGGGGGGGGTGACATCAGCCTCCTGAAATTTGAAAAAGTTCAGCTGTCACGACATTTTATATCTAGTATATTTATGACAGAATAACATTTTCGCCACAACGCGTCCTTCGCTCGCTATAGTCGCTCGCAAACGTTTTTTTTTAACTGTTGATAATCGGAGGGAAAGGGGAGGGGGGGGGGGGGGGGGCAGGGGAAAGAGGCGTCAGCCCCTGTTAAAAATATGACATCAACTATTTTCAATGTTAAAGCAGAATGCCTGAGAGCTAGACTACGCTCTCTTCCACACGTCGCATTAATAACTACAAAATTTATCCTAGACATCTTGAGATATATTATATCCTCACGCGGGTCATGCTTGACTGATCATCTATTGGCTAGAAATATAACTCTAATGAGACAGCTGTGAGATGGGTATGTCAGTCACCTGAACAGATAGGTGTGCCCCCGCTTTCCCATATTGGGATAGTTTAGGTAATGGAAGGGGATGTTTGTCAAGGGAGGGGGGAGGGGTAAAAAGGTTTAGGGCAGTGCTAACGAAGACGATAGCAATGGCACTAATGAGGGATGATTCTGGGGCTTACTGTAATAAATAAATAAGTTAAATAAATGAGGGAGAATAAAGAATGAGCAGGGGTCGAAGGGATGAGAGCTATCGCCTCCATATCGCCACCCATTTTTCTGTATTTGTTTGCTTTCTATGAATATCAGAAACTAAATGTTGCAAATTTATTAGTTTTCTGTTAACTCTACAGTTAAACAATACTTGTATCTTGAGAAGCCAATTTTATATATGGTATAAACGAAATTACTTTGAATATATATTTGTTAATTTGTTGCAAATGAAAAGCAATAAAATCCCTGTGGAGGGAAAAATATGGAGAAAAAAATATCACCACCCACACCACTGTTTACAACTAGACACGGTTATAATTATGTCATGACTCACCAATACAAGGAGTAGCCTATATGGCTCGCAATGCATTCTAGACAGACAGTGAAAAGTTAATATGATATTAATTGAGTGACGAAAAACATGTAAAAAATGAATAAATGTCCTCTGTCAATTTCAAACATACAAATAATGTTTGATAGTCATAGGCTTCTTGACTTTATCCCTAGGCTGGAGTCAGCTTTTCTTTGTTGACTCTTGAAAGGGTTTATAAATATATCCGTGTATTTCCACAGTTTGAGTCTACATATTGGCAATAGTTGTCTTTCCGTAATACAGGTTTCACAAATTTTATTTGAGCCAGGAAATTGCCCAAATAATGAATCTCATTCAGGAGATACCACATTTTTGGTTGTTTTGAGCAATAACAAGGATTCCATAGTTAGGTTATCAAAATATGATTATTTTTTGTAATGTTTAATTTATTATTATTTTCGACTTTACTCGCGATTGAATGGGAACCCAAATGACGTCTGCGCTCCCTATAAAATATTAATGCACATAATATTATCTTTTTTCGTAGCGATCAGTTTATTAACCATCGATAGCGCCCGTTTGAGGACATCACTCTAGCACAGTCTCTGATAGGACACAGCGCCATCTCTAAACCAAACGACGAGTTCGCACAAAATGACACGCATTTAAAATCGTGTTACAAACGAGGATTGTTCAGAACACTGGAATTACTAGAACGTACCTATAACGCAAGCAATCAACTATAAATTGGGACTATATCACGGCATATTGATAAATATGAGGTCACTGTTATCCGGGTCATAACATTCAAGAATTTTCGATCTATACACATCGTATTATTTTAAAATCTCCCCTGTCTATTGTCATTGATCATCAATTGGGTTGTTTTTAAAACCTGACTGTTTTTAAAAGAAACACATGTATGCTTGTAAGTAAGCAACCAGGAGACCTAGTCCTCTCCAAGGAACTTGGTAATGCAGATACATGACTTACCAAAGGGCATTGGTGTATCGACTTGACTTCGAACCCGAGACCTCCCGGTTGAATGACCACTACTCTACCACCTAGCCACAAACTGAAATTCACTCAAGAATACTAATAGCCATACGAGATAATTATGAAAGATTATAGTTATTTGAATAAAATTACACCAAGTCGATGTTCATTACAAGAAAATATGAAATACATATACATCTGTAACACCATCCTAATTAATATTACTCATACAGATCGTATAGCTCACACGGATCATAGTCGCATTAAATTTGGTTACTTCGCTTACTGCTATGTAATACATTTTAATGTAATACATTATGATGCAGATTATTAAAGATACACAACCATTTGAGTTATGACGCAATAAATTAACCAAAAACGTTTATTAACCTTTCCGAACCTGACCCATATGCTCGTGCTTAAGTATACACATCACGCTCAATTTCAAGCGTTTATTAGCAAAAGTCGAATTAGCTCTCACTAGGCTCTAATTGCATGTGATGGTTGACTTCACACACGGCGACCCATAAATAAAGAATTATCGAGGGAGAGGGTAATTATCATTGTTTAAACGTAATCATCATGACATATTCAGGAAGAGGGGAAGCGAATCGTTATAATTCAATACACATGGTTGGATTGTAGGTTTTAAAAAGGGTGAAAGGGTCACGTCTCTCCGATGACTAGTTTTACTGTTTCGCTTTCACACTTCGGCTTTCTTAATTCGCCTCACTGCGCAGTCACTCGATTCTAACACGTGCAATTTTGCACAAGATAGTATTCGTCAATTGACGGAAGGCACTCAATGGATTTGTAAAATGACCCATTTTGCGTCTTGATTAGATCCTTTACAACCCTTTTAACACTTTAATAGATTAATCTTGGACTTAAAACAGTTAAAATAATTATCTTGAAGCCCTTTGATTATCTATCCCATGATTAATACAGATTTAATATTGGTGTCGCATAACAAGAAGTCAGCAACTCCCCCCCCCCCCTCGAAATTTGCATCGACACGATACCAACGAAGCACCCCCTAAAACGGGGGAGGGGGGGGGGGATTTGTGAACCTCCAATGTTGCAAATTTGAATTCTGGAACAAGTTTGACTAAGAAGGATGCAACATTGATCTTTAAAAGGAGCACGCTCATGTGCATTTTTACCCTTTAAGCCCGCCCCCCCCCCCCACTCCGAGAACGGACGGACCCCATGCGTGTTACCAAAATGTCCGGTAAAGGGGTACTTTTCGTGCGACAAAGTCCGGCCCGAGAATTGTAAAAAAAGGGGTGTATTAACTTTTCACCCGGAAATTTCTTCAATTTTTTTTTTCTTTTTTTCTCTCATCTCTTTGGACTCCTGACAAATTATTCCGAATTTAGGGGGGGTACATTGAGCATTTTTCATGATTTAGGGGGTCTCCAAGGCAGGAAAAGCCCGCGAAAAGCCCGCGAAACGGGGGTTCGGAAATGTTGGCAGTACTCAGATAGGGGGTGCTTTCAAAAAGAGGGAACAAGTATATGCGTACCCTAAATAACACTGAGTGAGGGGGGGGGGGCGGGCCTTTAAGGTGGCGCCTTGAGCTTCCATTGTACATAAGCTCAATATATATGCAGCTATTATTATCATTATTATTATTAATACTATCATTATCATTTTATCACTAATGTGTATTTATGTCGCTATAGTCTACAGTATCGTTTAAGAAGACCATCTCAAAATCAGGCTAAAACGAAAGCAGCACGAGACACAACCCACGTGCAATGAAATGAGGACACAGATGTTGTTGTGATTATGTTATAAATGTTTATAGGACCAAACCTCAATATGAAACGTCTCTGGCGAATTCCTACGTGTGTGGTTTTCCCATCATCTAATCCTGAATTCAATATCGACAAGGCTGATTGACAAGAAGGAGAAGGGGGGGGGGGTATTTTCATATCTTCTTTAGATGGCTTAGAGGGCGTCTTAGTAAGATTAAGTTGTCTTGTAGTTCACTATGTTTATTATAGAACAGATATAATAGAAATGGTTTATTAAAAACATCATCGCAGCCAATGGCTGAATTGCGATCTATTTCACAAAGATACAATTCAATTGCAATTCAAATTCAAATTACACTAAAATGACATAAATACAAAAAATCAAACATATAGACATTTCATTAAAAAAACATTGATCGAATTCAAATTCAAGTTTAAAAAAAAGAGAAAGGGGGAGGTGTAGGAGAGGGAGAATTGGAGTGATGAGAACAAGAGAGAAATAGAGAGAAGGAGAGAGAGACAGAGAGAGATAAGGGGGACGAAAGAAAGAGAGAGAGAGAGAGAGAGAGAGAGAGAGAGGGTGGGGTCCTAATCATTACAGATGAGGGGAGATGGCAAGAAACATTTAGAAATGCCGAAAATCGAGATAAAAACTATCAAAAGTCATTCACATAGTGCAATCGTGAACTGTGAAATTCTAAAAATACAATTTATATTTAATAGTATTACATGTTATTAAGAAGATTTATAAAGTATGGAAGGGAGCTGCACTGGAAGCGTTTTGTTTTACAGTGGTATTGTTACAAATTTGATTGAGATTTTACTATTAATCCCCAAAGTGGTTGGAAATTTGATGGCGTGATGAGGGGTATGGCAGGGGTCCTCTGGCAACTTCCCCTAGACACTTACAAGAAAAACTCGTCCCCGGTCAGCTACTCTCTGGGGAAAACAATCACCATGAATACTAACCCCGGACAGCTTCCTCTGGAAAAACCTATCCTAGGAAAATTGACACTGAACATCTATACACACATACAGAGCATGCAGAGGATTGAAAAGGAACTATCATAATTATTGTTTTACCTGTAACTAAACCCCTATTTCTCAATCAGTGCCTCCATCGAAAGCAAATCATTTGTCTTTCCCCATTTTAGGAGGGAAGAATGAAAGTTTCTCAATACGCTTTAAAATGATTAGGGTAGATGTCAATGACTTCAAACGGTCAATGACATCTAGGTCGTTGAGTGGTAGAGAAAAGATTCGCCATCATTTTCTTAATTAACTTCAGTATTTCCGTTTTTACTGGAACGTAATACGAGTAGATGGAAGTTAATTTGTTAACGATGAAACAATCAAAATAATTGTAATGAGTATACCCAATTTTTAAAGGGTTCTATATTCTACAAGCTCTGCTTCTCAGTGGAACCTTCCATTTTCACAGTTTTCCCTTAAAAACAAGCATACATTATTTATAGCAAATATACAGATTTCCCTTTATGATTCGATAAATGATTTGTAAAATGCATTACATTAACTTATATTGATTTCTTTGATTGATTTTGTTTGGGGTTCATAATTGCTTATATTGATTGTTCTGTTGGAAATACAAAATAAAACTAAAACTGTTAACTGCGGTAGCATGAACAATTTAGGGATACCGAAAAAGGGTTTATTTGTATTTAATTAGAGTATAATAAATTGGGCAAGACAGGTTAAACGATGAAAGCATGAGTTGAATGGTTTCTAGGGCAGAAACAGATTGATGAATACCGTCTGTTATGCTATGGTCACATTACCCAAAAGTACCCTGCTCGGCGGCCGAGCGGCGAGTTTTTAACCAATTCTGCCCGGCGGCTGACCGGCCACCGAGCGGCGGCCGCCCAGGCACCGCTCGTTTTTAGGGCATCGCTCGGTCGCCGCTGAAGTTTTAGCGCGGAGTTAAAATTTGGGCGGCGCCTGCTCACTTTTCATTCGCCGCCAAAAATACGCTCGGTGCCTGGGCGGTCGCCGCCCGGCACCGACCTAATCGCTGGGCGATGCCTAAATTCCAGCAGCGACCGAGCAGGCTACTGATCGGTCGGTCGCTGCTCTGATTTGTGACCATAGCTTAAGTGATATTGACTGTTTAACAGGTTACTCCCGGGTTCGGCTCGTGTTATTGTTTAAAGGGAGGCTTTACTACTGCAGCTAGAAGGGATTAGACCACCCAGAGAGCCATCGAGGTTACTGTGACAGGTGGCTATCTCATTAACTCAGCTCTCATTTAACATAAGAAAAAGAGGATCATGGGGGACCAACAGGCACCGATTTGGGAAGTTTTCTATATAGAGGGAGCAAGTAGCTACAAGTAGGACAGTGTGCCTTTAAAAGGGGCATTTGTCTCACCTGTTTCGTATACTGGTGAACCTAAAGATAGTGGATAAAGCAAGACCAGTGGAGTGTTTCGCAAAGACTGACACCGACTTTAAATTGGACTTAAATATGACAGGCCATTCATTCCACTGGTTGCTCTCACCATTGGTCTCTCAATATTGATTTTTAGATAATATTTTTTCCTTCAATAATGAACTATCAAAAAAGCTGAATTATGTAGATGTGTGACCATGATTTGTACATCCCTTGAGAGAGATCATTGCCGGTAAATGGTGAGAGCAAATATGAATGGCATGTCATACTTAAGTCCAACTTAAAGTCGATCTTAATCTTTGTGAAACATTCCCCAGGGCTGCGTATTATAAACAGTAATGTTTTATAATACATGGCCATTGTGATTAATCGCAACTTAATTTACGACTAAAAATAAATGGCTATTTTGTACATAAAATACAGGAGACTGCAAATTTGCGATTTATTCGTATCAAGCGCATTTTTTTTATAAGATTGGGCCAGCATTGGGATAGCACTCTACTACGTGCATGTAGATGGTCTCGACATATCATTTCAGAATCTTTAAAACCTTACCTACTGTCATGAAAATGAAATGTAACATTTCTAGTATCGCCGGAAGTAGAAGAAAATACAGTCAAAATAGTGGCCACCCCTCCATACAAAAGCCCCCCTGTATAAAGTGGTCATCTATATTGTTTATCTCTCGGGAAATGTGTGTTGTAGGACCTGTCTAGAAAGGCCACCCGCCTGCAGTGGCCAGTTCTTTATAATTTCTCTTAGGTGGCCTTTATAGACAGGTTTGATTGCACGTATAATGATAGTATACCGACATATGAAACACTACAAAAACATTGCACATACTTATAGATGCATGCGGTATTATTGATCTACCTAACTGGAGAATGTTTATATCACTCAGCGGTAAAGTATCAGCATCTGGAAAAGGCGCCATTTGGAAATATTAATAAAACGATCATAAATTGTTCTTTGACTTTGGCGGCACGGGGCCATAAAAGTAATTGTCGGAATTGAGCTCAAGTCAGTTAATCACGCTGTGATGGGGCTCCGAATCTGTTCCCCTTACTATATTTTATTTCATGTTTGAATAGTTTTGATCTATAGGATAAACAATTTTATTACCGATTTAGAAGTAAAAGGGCAGAGTATTTATTTGGTAATTTTCCTCTTCTGGACGCATCGAAGACATCCATTGGCGGTGCTCCTTGCAGAAAATAACGTATCATTGTGTAGTGTCAGAATGGTATTATGCCTCAGCTGTGAGCAAGCTGTACTAAATATTCCACACATATTCCACACATATTCCACACACATTTTCTTTTTCTTTCATGCGTCTTTAATGACTTGTTAAACAAAGACATGAAATTATACACATCGTTTAGACATGTTAAAATGTAGTTTAATTTATACTGGAGAAACCCTGCGTCACAAAATGCTCTTTAAAACAGAAACCCTTTACCAAAATTTGTATTTAGGAAATAAGGTTATGACAAACGTATCTGGACCTAAACACTAAATATATTAACATACTAGGCAGGCAGAAGCAGTAGGTATATAACTATGTGTCCAAGCTTGAAGATTTTGCCAGAGACCTTATACATTTAAGGATAGAACTTGTTTGCTTAAAAGCTCATCTTTCGATTCGTGTTATGCTTAAATACAGAAGGTCAACAACCGCTTGGTGGCAATTTGAAGCCAACGTAGTTCACACAAAGAACCAAGGGTTACAATCTGCACAGTGAACTGCTACACTATACAATATTAGGGCAGTAATGACCCCCGAAGTGTTCGAATTCAAAACGTTCAGGGTTCACTTTCTACATCCGACTACTCCTTGAGGCTCAATATTGCTCCGCCTGACATGCAAATTAACACAATGTGAAGTGATGCGACTGCATATCGTTGTTAGTGTTCAAATTTAAATGTGTCTTTCTCAATATGCACGTTTAAAAGGGAACTTAACACAATGCAGGGATAAATATCTGATTTATTATCTCATGAAGAAGTGGAATTTGGTACTAACATAAATATCCTTTACATCTTTCATGGTACAATGGTCCCAACAAAATTGAACTCGACCATGCTAAGGCGATAAAAAACCCTATATGATTCGAGTATATTGACTACTTTACATTTAAACATGCAAATCGCTTGACCATAAGCGCGCCATGATAATTATGTACACAAATAGATAAAACTTGGCGACATCGGCAAAGCCCATAGCCCCACCCCAACCCCCTCCCATCAAATAAACTTACATAATAAGATAAAGACACAGCTTGTCCTTATCTTGTCTTGAACACTCACGGACAGCGTTTTCAAGGAAAGACGTAGAGTTGCTCAAGATGTACATAGTGCTGAATCACTGATTGACTTGTTTTGTTCCCAAGACGTTAAACCCATCTGTCCCCTTTCATTAAGGGTGAAATCCTACTTATGTGGTTGACATGTAGTTGATGGTACTGGTAACATTACATTTTCTATGGGGATTAGAGAATTCAGTAGTGAACAACTAAAGACAAGTTTTGCAGTTTACAACAGTATCACCATCTTTGGATATATTCTGGCAATTTATTCCAAAGCTCTGCAGATGCCACCTGAAAAGAGCGTGACCAATACAGCTTTGTATTTATTTCAGGATAGTAAGGAGAGATTTGTGGGAAGACGTTAGGTTTCCGTTAGGTCCTTTTCAATCCTGTCAGACGCTTCATGGTTAAGAAAAGTACTTTGAACTCGATTGTAACACGAACAGGACTGGTAACAAGTGTAATGTCTTCAATATAAGAGATATAGATTCATTTGGACGGGACCTTGTAACAAGCCGTGCAGTAGAATTCGGTTCATTTGAGCATCAGCCAGATTGTACATGAGGGCATTACAAGGCTATGAACTAGTCTGTCTATCAATTTCTCATCTGAATACAGTAACGTCTTTTTAGTCCTATTTTATACACTAAGAAGGGGCTGCATTGCGAACCTGATCAATCATTAACAGATTCTGGTCGCAAATAACACCAATTTTTCGCAGATTGTCTACTGGTATTAAACATGGCTCTCAAATGACATTGAAGTGCATTAAGTTTGACAAAACCGTGAGGATAAATGAATGACCTGGGCTTTCTTTTCATGAAGAAGCAGAAAGTTATTGTATGACCATGCTTTGAACATCATGAAGACATTTTATTCACAGCTTACAGCAAAGATTCAAGACATGGATGTTTGAACAGGAAATGCATCTGCGTATCGTCTGCATAAATTATTGTTGATAATGAAGCCTTGAGCATTAATAACTTTATCCAGTGGTAAAGTGTACATTGATAATGCCAACGGCCCGAACACATAGCCTTGTGGGACGCCATCGCTTAAAAAGTTAACCAACGACTCTTCAGAATCCACCATGACAGTTTGTGGTCTGCTTGTAAAATATGAATGTACCCAGTTAAGTGCATTATTTTAATACCAAACTATTCTTGAGATCGTAGAGCCAAAATAGCACGGTTTTTATGGTACCAGAAGCTGGATAATAGTCTAATCATATAGCTTCCTTTTCTTTGTCTATACAGTCAGAAGCAAGTCATTAAAATAGTCACCTTAATAATCATTATTTGGCAGATGTCATACCAATAAGTAAAATACATGTATACAAATCATTAAAAAACAATCGACGCGTTTATACAGGAGGGCCATCGTAATTGGATATTCCATTTACTTTATTTGTTTATAGCCAACTGCAGGAGAGGCGAAGATTTTACAAGACCTTTTTACTATTCCCTCTCTTGGTATTTCGAATTGATGCCACTCGTTTACCTTGAATCAGAACATTGAGGTCACTGTCGTCTCATAATGAAGGCAAAAAATAATCAACTATTCATGATCACTATGAAATAAATTCCCCATCTTCATTAAATCACTCATCTAAAATTAAAAAACGACCATCATCATCATGCATGAACTACGATAGCAGACGCGAATCAGAGTATTGCTAATTTCATCTGTACTGGCAAAGTTTGTTGACGCCAAGATGCGCTATGTCTCCTGCAGTGTATTAAAGAGAAGGGTGAGGTCTGGTAAAGAAGCAAGTAATTTGTGAGATTTCTCATTTTTGTCCAGGTTTGTTTGGACGAAAATTATGATAGAAATGTTCAGTGAATACTGATCTTTATATTCTAATTACAAATATGACAAAAAATAGCTGAAAAGATTGAACCACAATTTTATAACGGACATTTATGTGTAGACCTATAGACCCATTTCTCTCCACAGCTCATAAGAGTTCAACCAACGCATGTGGTTTTCAGCAAAATATGCAAATATTTTCAGCAAACAAAAGAAAAGAAAAAAAAAGAAAAAAAAAACAGAAAATTGTATTTTAAACTGTCATGCCGCAATAGTGCGTAGTCCAATAAACCCACTTCTGCTTGCAACCAGTGATATTTTTTTTTCGAGCATAATTTCAAATTCCTTTTTACCTTGATCATACAAAAGCCTCACAGCATACATCAATTCTATACGAACATCATAATCAACCTTTCCCAATGGCTTTGAGATAGATTCTTCCGCAATGTAAGTACGTGACCAAGGAACCGTTTCACGAAGCCTCTTTTCAATGATAAATTACACAAAATCAGTGACAAATCTGCTGATAACCAATTCAGAAGCAAGGATTTCAGTAGCTTATAACAAAAACTGTCATTTGTCACTGATGACAAGTTTTGTGAAACGGGTCCCTGTATTCAACTTTATCTTTAAGATTGCGATGCATCCTACTGCTGATGAAATGAAATGGATAAGTCGGCCAAGATCGAGGGGAGGGGTCGGGGTGGTCTCCTTCCATGTCTACTTATCAGTCAGAGAACATCTGTCGGCTAGCCCCAAGCCGTTCTACGACTCCAGAGCCTTGGATATGTTATGATTATGATGCAGTGATGATTTACCTAGTACTATCTCCCAGTTTATCGAGATACCCTTGTCGCAGAAAGGTCGTACCGTACCCCGGCTAATCATACCATGGTTCCACATTTCATCGGACCTCCGACATTTTACTTACGAAGCAGTCGTTGGACCGAAGACGACAGAAAGCGAAGATATAGAAGGCGTCGGGTGACGATCCATTCAACAGTTTTGGATGTTGATGGAAAGCAAGATAAGCACATATCAAACGAGACTCCTGCATGCGTGAAGATTAGCTTGGCTATCGAGGCGATGAATAAATCTTAACTACTGGACGAATGTCGCTTGCATAAAGCGTGATCATAACAAAACATATTTGTCATGTCACTGAATGTCACGTGGTTTCAATTGCTTGGGTAGGTTATAGTTTAAGTTCGAAATAGGACCCGGGGGTGTTTCATAAAGCTGTTCGTAACGCACTTTACGAACAGCTTTATGAAACACCCCCTGATCCCCATTTCAATTGCATGCTGAAAAATTAATGTTCACTTCTTGATATTTCATGATTTAATCCTTCTTTGTAATTGAATTAAGGTAATATAATAAATTAAGAATGAATATCAACAAAGTCATTAATGTATACATGACACTTTGATAGAATTAACCTGTACAAACATTTGGATCTAGGCCTATATGCTATTTGATAGTTCATGATTGAATCGTTCTTTGTATTGGAATTAGGTAATATAATAAATTAAAAATGAAAATCATCAAGTCATTTACAGATATGACATTTTGATAGAAACCGGTACGTACATTTGGATCGATATGTAACTATCCGAGGTATTGGTTAAACAGACATTATTATCCTCTAGATGTTGGGATTTAAAGTTCATAACAAATGATTAAAATATTGGGGTTCCATTTGTCACTTGGATAGAATTCCATTGAGAACTTGAATTCTACTCTATCAATAAGCAAACTTCTGTAGCTATTAGCGTGACCACGAAAACATGGATACACAGATCTTTAGTATTGGAGAAGAAATACAGATTTGAGAGCCTTTTTCATTATTTTCCCCAATGTTGAATAATACTGTATTAGCAATGCCACATGAGAGGGATTTCTCGTTGAATACTCTCATCTGTCAAATATGAACATAGGAGTAATTCGAAACTTTTGAACAAACTCGAACGCCACGTGTGTGCTTGGTCCCATTTACCCAAATCTGCGTCCGGTACTTTTCATTGTCTTCAATTCCAGCACGACTTAGTCAATACGATCCGATTCTGAATATTTCAAAACCTCACAGCATCGAAGTAGTCATTTTTCCTATGATACTATTCATGATAAATTCCAGATAATTTTTTTCTTCATAATTCAATAGCATGACTTTGAATCGACATGATATTGAAAGGGTTAAAATAAATTCTAGACAATTTCTTTCATAATTTAATAGCAGGACTTTTAATCGACATGATATTTAAAAGATTAAAAGAACGGAAGTCTCGCTCAATACTTGTACGACTATACATAACATAGGTAACTACTACTTCTCCATCTACTACTACTACTACTACTACTACTACTACTAATACTACTACGACTACTACTACGACTACTACCAATACACATAATAATAATAAAGTTAAATTTGTGTTAATCACAATTTAATTCGTTATGCGTTATACATGTCCCTTACCATTATTGTAATTGTCTAAGACTATGATTTGTTTAATTAATTTGTAAACTTTAACCAGCGAAAAAACAAATTGCCGAATGGTTAATAAATATTTAATTGCAATTTGAAATACAATATTGGACCAAAGAAGCATATTCACATATCACACGACTGTAAGACAATAAAGGTCTTCAGGTGTTAAAAAAATACATTTTCCTAATAGTTCCTTATTATATTCGCCATTCGCTTTGTCATTGTAACAATGAGGAAAGTACATTCTGTAATGATTGATATTGAATCCTTCATCGTTTAAGACATACCCCCTTCGTTTGTAGATACAGTTCGTCCACCCGATTGCGGGTTTGTAATTGCAGATTAAACTGATGCTAATAAGAGGAGGGCATCGCGGATTTCTAGAGATACCTACGGCTACTCCCACCGGGTTACATTAACTCCTAACAAGATTTAAACACCTGATCAGTTTCGTGCAGAGCTCCACCGAGGCGGCAGGAAACATGAAAGACACTTATTTTAAAAAAGGTCAAAGTACTTTCAACGATAAGAGTAGATTGATTAACGAGATACCTTACACACAGTGGGGGATTCGTGAAACGTTTTCCATACAACACATTTTATGCTTCAATCTATTGAAAAATGAAAACAATATTGATATAATAACTAATGCTTCTCTCTGGTATTACGTTTTTATAAATTGTTGAAGACAACGATTTTTCATCAGTTATGTGAGGCATGGTTGGGAAAAAAATGTTCAAATAGCCAATAAGACATTTAAGGAATCTGCGAATTAATAGATGATCGTGAGTTTGATGATTTCCAAACCTTATAATTAACAATATATTCTATAAAATAACCTACAAACCAGAATTTGTTTCACAATACAAATGCAACAGTGTTCAAAGTGAATCCAGTCTTTAACTTTATTATAATGGGATAATGCAGGATTCCCTATATAGCGTGCACTTTTACCTGCATTTAGCTTTGTTATGATTGTGACTTGACGTTTAAAATTATGCTACGTTGTATCAATGACATTCGTCACATTATTAATTCACGACATCATTTCCCTGATGTGTATACATTTTCAAGAGAGTTTGTGTGTTTTACGGTAATTCAGTTTGTCAGATCGATACAAATTACTCAAGTTGACAGACCAATCGATTCCATGGTGGCTTTGACTCAACATTCATTGAGATGAGGAACCAGTTCAAGATCAAGGCAATAAGTAAGAAGTTCCCTTTTTACCAATTACATTTGACATTTCTTGTGGTACGTATGGTATCGCTTCATAAATGTTATTATTCTCCTTTTCTTTCTCTTTCTTTTTTATTTCATTTTCCTTCCTATTTTATGGAACTATCCCCTCTCCCTTCGTTTCCCTTCCTCATGTGTCTGTCCTTATTTCCCCGTCCCCTCTCTCTGTTTCTTTATATCCTTTTTACAATTATTTTTTCTAGTCATCTCTTGTTTAGGCTATATTCCTTTATGCCTCTCTTCCTTGACGACAACATTAAATATTAGTATTAAAGTATTAAAGTATTAAAGGATGCATCAGATAACAATTCAATTTTTGAAGATTGGCCCCGAATACTGGTAGATCATTGAATAAAATTGTTACATATATGTTTATATTCCCAAATTACCTCCAATATTCTAAGACGTCTTATTGACGATACAATCATGGTCAATTGTGAAATCTGATTTATCACTCATATAATTATGCTATAATGCTGACCGATAATGCAAAAAGAAAGAACAAAAATCCTTTTGTGAGGATCCTTTTTCCCATCCTGTGCAATTGGGGAGAAGATTGAAGCTCCTGAATAATGGAGATAATGTGTGCTTATTTGAAGTGGTGGTGGTGGTTATTTTAACTGACTGCTAAGAAAGCATAAATGCTTGTTAGTAATGAACAAGAGGACCGACGGCTTTAGGTGCTCTCCGAGGGACATGGTAATGAGGATTAATGCCATACCGATGGGCACTAGCGCATCGCCTTGGTTTTGAACCCGGGTCACCGGATTACGAGACCACTGCTTTACCGACTGAGCTATCGCGCCTCTTTCAAAGTCGTTGGTCTATTAATGATGATGTTACGTGATTTGTCCATCGAGTCATTAAGTGACCAATCGTTAATGGCTTCTTCGTTTGAGATGCTTGATCAAGAATGCGGTAGGGCATGGATGATAAGCAAAACAGCATACCAGGGTGACGGGAAGGGGGGAAAGGCATGCACTCTCTCGGCAAACTTGAGCTTGTGTTTACATACCGATAATGTAAACAAGGGTAATATATATAAGTATATAGGTGCTACAATGTACATACCTAAAATGTAGGTTTAAATTGGTTCTCGAAACGCGGGATGGCAAAAATAGGATGCTAATTGTGATGCGTATATACCATAGCCCTCCTAATAGTATGTTCAAAACTGCATCCAGGAAAAGCGAGACTTTAACGGTCAAATTCACAAACCTCCTGGTTGCTGCTCTTGTATTGATTTAGGGTGAATCTCAATTCTTTTTGCTTTAATAAAGCCTCGTTTCTAAACAGCGGGGTTTTGTTGTTGTTGTAATGTTGTAAAGTGTAACATGCTTTAAATCTCTGTATCTTATACCACAGACAAACGCTTAGGACCTTTGTTGCGCGCAGTTGCCATTCTTTTACACTTTGAAAAACCGCGGCGTTTTTTTTAAAGGTTATCCGCGGTGTTTCTGAACGAGCCCTATAACGTATCGTATAGAAGGATGTCTCGATTGTTTTCATTTCAATAAAACATCTACCGCAACGCTACGTTATCTTTGATCATGGATATCACATTAATTATCTGTTCAGAACATCGACGTTGCCCCAAATAATTCAACCACGAAAAGATTTATTTGTCATCGATGTGGAAAAAATGAATAAGTTATGTTGGCAGACTTGATTTAAGACATAAGAGAAAAACATAAACTCTCGAGACAGGCGGTAAAAACCTACAAGTTACAGGGTCATATTCATAATGAAATATCGTGCTTTCGTGCTTCTCTGCGATATAGTGTTATGAGCGAAATTTCGCAGGAGGGGGGGGGGGGGGTACTAATGCTCTTGCCCTAGTATCAATTACTCCTCCCCTAGGTTTTAAATCAAACTGATATATGCATACAGATTCAAATACAATAATATCGCCATGCTATTGCATTAAGACAGTTAATTCGACATTATGGCTGTTTCAAAAGTGGTAATTTTCTTGAAAGGCATATGGAAATGTAATAAGAAACGTTGATATTACTGGTTTGGGGGTATAATGTACATTACAGGTCATTATAGCGCAGCGCACAATAGTAAGAATGGGACAGCGGCTAGGGCGACGTACATAATTGCCTTGTCGAGGTTTCAGTACAACATGAACTCCTTTTTGAGATAGTACAGAACTGTCAGTACCCCTAATTTAATCAATAGGAAATAAATCAGGCATAAAGTGTTGGCTTTTTCATCTTGATTGGCCTGTTGAAAACGTGACGAATTTCGAGTAACTCAAAGAAGAGTGGTCCAGAATTTAGTATCCATGTATATCTATGTTTCCTACACACAGTGGAATGATAAAGGGGTGTGTGTGTGTGGGGGTGGGGGTGTTTTTTCAAGTCACTCTGAGTGTCCAAACAGAATCCAAACCTGAAGAATTTTCTGGTATCAGTCGAGGACAGTATAAGTGTCCAAGTTTTCTCAGCAAAATTCTCTTGGGAGACCGGTGTTCAATTAAAGAATGAATCTTCATCAACAAATTGCGTGTGTCTCGTGCCAATGCATGTTGTATATTGACCTTGTAATTAATGAGATCAGTATTCGGATTAACGACACCAATTAATAATTCAGGCTACAAAAGCAGAACTATGATCATATTATCACGATCGTGACTCAACCTTATGATTCGGCTGTCAATCCATGCTCTAGTTTTCAGAAGGCTATTTATATGGGTTATGTTTACGTTGCCGTTTTAAGGATGACCTGAATATAATACTGACCTGGATATAACCTTACTATCCCAATAAAAACAAAGATGAAGGCAATAACCCTGCTAATTTCACCTCGTTTTACCGCTTTATTATTATTCTTGGGCATTGCCAGTACTGGATCACGGTTTACAGATTTCAATGCAATTAGTGACTTTAATGAAATAGGTAGATGATTGCAATTCATGTATTGAGTAATTTTTGAAAAACTTTATTATCATTTGCTAAAGATTTTTTACAGAAATTATAACCAATTAGCTCTATCCGTGAGACAATGTTTCAATTTAGACAAAGTTTTCAATTCAATTCAATTCATTTATTTTCCACAATAATAAAAGTACAAAGATGTACATTACATATAACAGATATATACATGTATACAATAACAACAACAAATACCAAAACAAAATGTGAACATTTACAGTAACATTGACAAAGAGGAAAATGAGCATAAGTGATTGATTAAAGTGTAATGATATAGAACATGTTATTATTGCGGAGGGAGCCAACTGGAAGACAGGAAAATAGTCTTAAGTGCGTTGGCACCCATCATGATCAATTAAATATAATCTTAATACATTAAATAACAATTGAATAATTGCGTTAAACAAAAAAAAGCAAAGTAAATTTGTATATAAAGAAAGAAAGGACGGGTTAAGAAGCTCTACTAACGTTGTAGTTGATTACGGTATGAATTTATCAAGTGTTTTTTTAGTTTGCGTTTGAAAGATTGGAGTGACACTGAGTTTTTTATTTCATTTGGTAAAGAACTCCACAGTTTTGGGCCGGTAAAAAATAAAGTAGATTTTGCATAGGATGTACGTATTTTGGGGAAATGAAAATCATTAGAAGACCGAGTTTGATAAGAGTGAATACTTGCATTTATAGGAAATAGATCAGTAATATAACGAGGGAGTAAGCGATTTTTACATTTATACATGAACATACCAGTTTGTAGCTGACAAATATCGGATAGGCTTAATACATTGAGCTTATGAAATAGCGGAGCAGAATGAGAGTTATACGAGGATTTTGATATCAGGCGAATGGCTTTTTTTTGTAGTTTAAAGACTCTATCAGAATATGACTTAGGACAGCCACCCCAATTTATATTACAGTATGATATGTGGGGTAGGAAAAGGGTATTGTAAATAGTAAGAAGAATTTTTTCGGGTAATAAATTGCGCAGGCGATATAGGATACCAACAACTTGAGAAATTTTAGAACAAACATCTCCCAAATGACCATAATATTTTAATGCAAAATTATGATCCCTTTCTATTTTCTATTTCAAAACAAGTTGGGTGCTATTAAACTTGATGTGATTTCACCATCCTTGGTCTCACGAGTTTTATATCTGATATTTAATTGTCAGATTATTACCCATTTTGAAATTTAGGATTTTCTTTTTGTCCAAACAAATCGGATTCAGAACCATCTAGAGAACAGAAAAAGTTACGACTCTGAAAGCATTCCTCGACTTAAGAGAAGGTTGAGTTCTGGGAAAGGCGAAAACTTATTTGCGAATTAATTGTCCATTCGTTTTATGTTAGTGTTGAACAGTATCGTAGAAAAGCATTTCCTGAAAAAGGATGGCTCTTCAAATACCCTCATATTCAAAATATGACAAGTAACAGCTAAAGATTGTAGACCACACTTTCATACCGCATATTTGCGTAGTTCCACATACACATTTTTGTGTACAGTACATGTGACTGTTTGTAAGACTGGACCAATTTATTATCATTTTGAAGATACGAAAACCTCACAGCATCTACCAATACTTATCTGCTATATACATGACTAATCTTTTCCAATCACTTTCACAAAGATTCTTTTACAAGGCGATCGCATGACATGGGTCCCGTGTTATAAGCAGTTGTGAATAATCTCTACTTATTTGCGATTGATATCAATTTCGACTATATACATAGGAGATAGGGGACCACACACTTTCGTTTGATAAGACTTGCGATTGATTCGGATCATTCGCAACTCTGTATAAGACGGGACCCAGAGCTCAACTCTATCTTTAAGCCCACCTGTGCTAGTTTGGCCAGGGGGATTATACCTCCCTGCAAGGTCACTGACAGATGGTTATCTCATCAAATCAGCTCTCAATTAACATAAGAAAAAGATGATCATGGGGGACCAACATGCACCGATTAGGCATTGTTTGCTATATAGAGGGCGCAAGCAGCAATAAGTAGTGCAGTGTGGCTTTAAATGTCAAATCAGCTTCTCTTGACTCAAGACTGAGCCATTAGACACAATGCATAAGGCCCTAGTGTTTCCAGTCATTAGATAAGTAGGTTAATTGAAATTATATGGCATTTTGATTTCACACTTCATGTTGATTCGATATTAAGGGTGAACTAATCGTTTCAGAAGTGATTCCATTTTGAGACGAGGGATCTAAATATAGTTGCACAAGATAAATCTATATTATTAGTTATTAAAGTTTAGTCTAAACCTATATTTTGCATTAATTTACTAGTTTTTTTCTTCATATTTATATTAGTTTGTTAGGAGCTTTCTTTAATATTTTTTTAATCTGTGTCGGAAATCATTATGGTCGAGAAACCGTGGATAACTTTTTTGAAGGACGGTAGCCGATTCTTCTCAGAATGCATATTATACTTTATGATGTTATGATATTTTATGTTAGGGAACCTAAATTACAAGCTAGGCCTATGCTTCCTTAGGTTTCCTACGCAATACAGCAAGCAATTAGCTTCTTAGTTTCAATCGTATACTTTTACTGAATTGCACGTACATTGTACCATATTATCTATGTTTGTCGTTTGTTGATATTTTAATTGGAATGACTTCAAAAAATGAAAAGCTTTTTACATTTTTATTTGCTGTTATTGTGGAAATAAATGTAATTAAATAGTCTACGCGAATTGTTCGCCCTGTCATAAGATTGAATAATTATACAAAACCATTGTCCATATTTGCTCGAAGATTAATACAAATTGATAAAATGATACCTCTATTGTTTGCGCTCTAACCCATGATAAAACTGCATCTAGATTACAAGGCAAAGGAACGTTAAAAACATATTTGGTATATAGATATTTATCTACAGACACTGATGTTTCTCATGATAATGATAGTAATGCGTTTATATGGCGCATTTTTCCAAATACAAATTCAAATGCGCTTTACAATAATTTAACAGGAGAAGAGAGTTTTGAGATGCCGAAAGGATACAAAAATTAATGAGGAAAACGATCGGTTTACAACATCAACAACAACAGCAATCACAACAACATCAGCACACCAGCATTAACCACAATATAAACAAAAATGAAACAAAAGTACGAAGTAAAGACTCACTTAGTTTGAATAATTATACAAAACCATTGTCCATATTTGCTCGAAGATTAATACAAATTGATAAAATGATACCTCTATTGTTTGCGCTCTAACCCATGATAAAACTGCATCTAGATTACAAGGCAAAGGAACGTTAAAAACATATTTGGTATATAGATATTTATCTACAGACACTGATGTTTCTCATGATAATGATAGTAATGCGTTTATATGGCGCATTTTTCCAAATACAAATTCAAATGCGCTTTACAATAATTTAACAGGAGAAGAGAGTTTTGAGATGCCGAAAGGATACAAAAATTAATGAGGAAAACGATCGGTTTACAACATCAACAACAACAGCAATCACAACAACATCAGCACACCAGCATTAACCACAATATAAACAAAAATGAAACAAAAGTACGAAGTAAAGACTCACTTAGTTTGTAGGTCGGCTAATCGAGTAATTTGTTTTATATCGTATCTTGATTTGCTGGTAGACAGCTTTCAATTACATACGTTTCCAAATTGTCCACATATTCAAGAAGAGATGCATACGTTTCGCTGACAATATCCACTCATCAACTGTGACCAACGCTATAGAGAGTGCATTGATATTATTCCATTAGGTTCATGTACATAGGGATAGGCGAGGATGTTCCTTTGACAAAAGTAAATTAAAATGTGTGACATCAGAATTAAACATCACCAGGAACATTCAGAGCAATGTACTATAAACAGAAGCTGGAAGTATAACAATATCATCTGCTTTTCAGTGACTACAAGGAAACGAAGATCGTCGTCAGTCTAAGGTTTGTTCTCCGATATGCTTGTAACTTTAAGAGCCTAGTCACGTATTCCTTCGGGTATAATCCACGGGAGTCCAACAAATAAGCCTCCCGCATTAATGTTAAGCATAAACTAAACCACACAAGTTACACTTTTCGAAACGATACTTTTTCCAAGATATCTTAGAGCATGACCATGATGACAAGTCCTCACAAAAGTTTGACTCCTTCTTTCAATTTCACGAGCGATGCTCTTCCATTGATGTAATTTGCCAGCAACGATGTACGGAACGTTTTCGGAGAGTGGTCATTCTCGCTACGGTCAAGCAATAACTTTCACGACGACGCGGGGGTAGAAGAGAGAGCGAGAAAGACAGGGGCAGGCCGATATCGGTGAATGATATCAATTTCAGTTTTGTGTGGGTAAGCATCTCGCTCGGGAGCTACTGCTATCGCTATACAATACGAGTTGAACAGTACTGTAACGTCATCGGCCCAATAATACCACGTACGTGCTGAGGTCGCCGTAAACTCAAGATATGCAAACTTTGTGAGATGATCGTCGTAATGCGTTCTTGATCCGATTCGAAAGGGGCTAGTGACATAATATGAGATGCAAGTATTTTTGGGGAAAGGACGTTAAAGTATTTGTTTAATATTTCTGCATAGATGGGAAATGATCTTACATAAGCAGTGATACATAAAAGGCGCGATCGCTCAGTGGTAGCGCAGTGGTCTCCCAGGTTCAAAACAAATACAATAGCCTTTGATGATAAGGCATTAGTCCTTATTTACCGAGTCCCTCGGAGACGATTTTTAAGCCGTCGATCCCCTTATTGCTTAATTGCAAGCATAAATTTTGCTCCTTAGGGTAAAACAATCTCCAAACAATTCATCATAAAACTTCTAAAACCAATTATATTATAATATTACTATTAATCACAGTGTAATAACGCATTTTTCTTTTGCTCAGGTCATATTAGATGAAATATGATAATTAACAGCCTCCTTTGTATATGTTTGTGTGTGAAGGGAAAGGGGGGTGGGGGGAGGGGGGGGGGTCCTCTTAATTTCATCGCGTTGATAAACTGTAAACATGGTTCATTTGTGTTTAGAAAATGATTCATGCTAAAGGTAAGAGAATGATATTATAACAGAATATGAACGAAATTAAAAAGAAGATTGAGCTCTGGCAAAGGATATAGTTTATGAGCTTTTTAATTTGTTTGTATCGTAGTGTGGAAGAATACCAAAAGAAGAAAATCCACTGAAAAGAATTGACACAGTTCTTTCACATTGCTATGACATGACCAGAACTTGACTGTGTCTTTAAGCGGAGATCAACAACTTTTCTCATATAAAAAAAAATGTTGAAATGATTGATTCCAATTTTGCCAGAGGAGGGGGAATTTCCAAAAGAGGAATTCATTTTCTCGAGGAAAAGGTGAATAATAAACCAGGATGCAGACGACAATGATCGCGATAGCAGGTACAAAAGCGCGGGAGTCGTTATTGCATAATTAGTATCGATTGGACATTCATTATAGAGACATGTGTATTTGTGTTTCATTAATGATTTCAAGGATATAAAACATTATCAGGATTACGCCCTGCACGGTTTTATCCTCTACATGAACAATTTTGCACAGGTTTCTTCTTTATCTTCTTCTTTTTCCTGTCTGTCTGTCTCTTTCTCTCTTTCTGTCTCTCTCTCGTTATCACAAACTTAGCGTTCTTAATAGTTATCAATTTTGTTATATGTTTCTACTTTCTTATCTCATTTCATCACATTTATCTCGCTCCCTCTATTTTTAAGCACGCCAGTCAATTTTTCAGTCGTATCAAATATTACATTCCGTCATTATGCTATCATAGATCCATTTCTCCCTTCTTTCCCACAACAAAATTATTCTTTCCTACTAATATATGTGTAGACACTTTAGGAGCACTTGTTTTTATACTATAGTATAGGTTGCTAATATCTATTTGGTTTGAGAATACGATAAAAGCCTGACGTATTTTATCTGATTTACCAGACTGCTTGCATAATATTGAACGGGAGTACTGGGGAGTGGGTGTTCTAACCACTAAGTGCAAAGTATGCCAGCTTATTTCACGCAAAATGGTGACACATTTTTAAAATATTGAAAGAGATTCAATATATGAACTGGACCATGGACGTGCTTGGACACTTCCATAGTACACCTAATACAAAAGACCATCTGGGAAGCTATCTATTTCGCATACCATCTCTGTGGGACATGGCAAGCAGTTAATTGATTCGTTTTTTTCTCAATGTCAAGGTTATTATACATTTACATTTTGCAGTGATACGTACGGATGACTACCCGACCAAAACCATTGCTTTCATGTGCAGTGTCTATTCCACTGTGTCCTTAATGAAGCGTTATGACTTGGTAAGTCTTTATTATTTATTTATTAATCGTGTCAAAATAGTATAAACCTTTTTTTGAAAATGGAAGTATCATGTCAGAGGTCATTAAAATCGATACAAGAGTATTTAAATCCCCACTGTACTACTTGTAGCTATACTTGCTGAGTTGATGAGATAGCCACCTGTCAGCTAGTGACCTTGCTGGGTGGTCTAATCCCTCTTAGCGAAACTAGTACAGACGGGCTTTAAAAATGTGATACTTATTAACTTAATTTGGTACAATTATTGTGAATGTTTTTGTTTTTATTAGTTTCATGAAGATTATGATTCATCCAGCATCGTATAAATTATAAACATACATTAACAAAAACAACAAATTAGAGTATGAAGTGTTGTGGGATGAACTAGAAGACGGTAGTCTTAAAAGCTCATCCCATACAACAACATTTATTACTCTGCTACTTCTATATACTACCAGTACTATGTAATTCTCCTTTAGTTTCAATTCATTGCTTCTTCATTCTCTTAAACAAAGTCAATTTCTTTCCAAACAGAAGAAAGAGCTCTCAAAAATCTGGCATGTCTGTCGGATGATAAACAGTCGTTCAGATCCCAAGTGCAGTGTATATTTGCTCATGTTGATGTCATTCGACAGGCCTGTATGGGTACCATATTTTCGTGATCTAGATGAGTCGATTAATTTTTGATGCCGTCTCTGACGATAGGAAATTAGAAAAATGATTAATTAATAACCGCATTAGAATTCCAATACTCCATTAGCGGGACTGTCGGAAATCGTTAGTAAATGAAAGATTAATACAATAATTAATTTATCCGGAAACTAAACACGTTTTAGCAACGGATATGAATATTACGCTTCGATAACCTCTGTAGCAATTGAAGGAGAAAAGATTTGTCGAACTTTGTGAAAGGTTATCAAAAAGCAGGTCACATTCAAGCAAGAGAGATTGGCTAAATAAGAATCAGAATTGGAAACATATCTTCGGAAAGGTTCATGGGCACTTCTAAGAGCATTACGATAATATACATTTCATTCGTTCTCCATTCCACAAAATTTGTTATAATTTATTTTTCTCATGATGAAATCCCTTCTCCTGTTCTCCCGTTAATATTTCTTGCTCTCTATCTGTTCCTTCTCTGTCCGTCTGTCTGTATATATCTCTCTCTCTCTCCCCATCTTATTCTGTTCATTTACCTATCTCTTTCTTTATCAATCTCTCAATTCTTCCTCCCGACCTCATCCTTTTCCCCTCTTTCTCCCCCTCGTTTTGCCTAACTCTATTTCTCTATACTAGGTAGGCTGCCGTCTCGCTTCATCCCTCCCTCTTCCTTTTTCTGTCGCTTCATATCCCCCCTCCCGTTTTTCTTCCACAATCTCGTTCATTTAGAAAAGTCCATACTTAGTAAGAAAACTACATTGGATAGTGGATGGCCGATGTGGCGGGTAGCGGTTAGCGGGTATCCGTTCAACAAACAAAGTTTCATTGAGATCATCATGTATCTTTAAAGTTGAGAGAAATGTTTGTTATTCTAAACTTTATCCCTTGAAGAGAAACGTGACTATGGACCCTGTTCGCTCACTTGCTGATGCATAATATAAACGAAAAAAGGGGCATTAGATCCACTGCAATGCAGCTCTACAATGCATCATGCTAAATCATTCAAACATGGTTTATTCCCATCGTAATACTAAATACACAGTCATGACTGCATATGCTCGACGTTCACGGGCTGGTTGAGATAGACAGACCCATGTTTGCACAAGCTCCAGTTGGTTCGTGATGAGGCCGACATATCGCCGCGTGCATGCCAGGCAGGCGCCCAATCCGTCGATGATGACCGTCTCGAGTCACTTGACTGGCGTTATGATGACAGTGATCATGACTAGAGCATGATGAGGGTATAGCGACCTTGTCTTCGCCAACCAGCACAACACGATGACAAGGGCGATTTAGACCAGGGATTGGGGTATTAGATGAGGAGTCTGGGGGCGGGATAGAGAGAGAGAGAGAGAGGGGGAGAGAGAGAGAGAGAGAGAGAGAGAGAGAGGGAGGGAGAGGGAGAGAGAGAGAGAGAGAGAGAGAGAGATAGAGAGAGAGAGAGAGAGAGATGGTGTTGGGACGGGGAGAGGGGAGAAGTGGAGGTGGGGGATTAAAGGGAAGGACCGAGCGTTAGAGAGAGATATGGGGAAGGAGAAGGAGAAGGGGTGGAGAGAAGGGGGAGGATAGAAGAGTGGGTGGCAGAGAAGGAAGGAGGAGAGAGAGTGACAGAGAAGGGAGGAGGAGGAGGAGGAGGAGAAGAGAGAGAGCAAGATAGAGAGAGAGGGGGAGAGAGAGCGCGGGGGTGGAGATTGATAAAGTACGTGGATACTGGCAGCTATAGAGATACAGATTTCGCTTCAGAAATCACGATCTAACGATGCAGTTGGAAGTTACAATTGAGGCTCCAACCCGACTCCCGACTAATTTGTTGTATTTATTTTGTTGTTGAGTAATGTGGGGGGAGTGGAACAATTTATATTGCCTTTCGTTCAAAAAATGTCACTCTTACGATTACACCCCTAAAAACGGTCTAGTTTGGTGGTTGACGTGGTGTCATTTATACGCTCGTTCTAAAACAAAGCATCAATCGATTCGACGTTTATGCTAAACAACGTGCATGAGGGTTAAGGTTTTTTCTGGGGGGGGGGGATGTGAAACAATTTATATTGCCTTTCCGTTCATAAAGGGTCTATGCATGTCACTCTTACGATTACACCCCTAAATACGACATAGTTTAGTGCTCGACATGGTGTCATTTATACGCTCGTTCTAAATCATAGCATCAATCGATACGACGTTTATGCCAAACAATGTGCATGGCATGCACGTCTTCGTCTACCAATGCAAGAAACTGTAAATCTATTCATTTTTTAGGAGGGGGGGGGGTCATATTGGGGGTTGCTTACTTTGAACGGTTTCCACTCAAATTTATATCGAAATCCACTTTAAAGGAGTGGTTGAAATGACTATTATGAGAGTGGATTGCACTATTTTTAGCGTCTATTCCTCTCCAACGAAGGAACCTACTTTAAGAGAGAATGTGTGTAATCCATACACTCGTCGTAAAACAATTTAATAACATTAACCAATTCGACGTTTACGATAAACCAAAACGTCTTAATCTCTTAATGCAAAGAGGTGTAAATCCACTTTTGGGGAATCGTCGTTTTTAAGGTTGCTCTCTTTCGAGTTGAGCTCGATCACTCTAAAATAATAGTAAAAGCTACTCAGAAGAAGTGGTTGAATTACCATTTTAAGGGTGAATTCCACTATTTTTTAGCGTGTATGCCACTCTTAACGAAGCTATTCCTTAATAAAAAAATAATTCAATAATATTTACCTGTTTACATATACAGCGAAGCTTCATTAGCATCAACACTGTTTTTTTTTCCTGAGGGCCCTGTAATTATTATTACCCCAGCCATGTGGCTAGGTACTCATTTACACCTGGGTGGAGAGTAGTAAATGAAGATTAATGCCTTGCCAAAAGACGTCAGTGCTGGAATAGGATTCGAACCCTTAACCCTTTAATTGAGAGTCAAGCGAATGAACCACTTTATCACCACATCTCCACACCAGAAGTGTATTTCCCCACCTACATATTATTTTGGAAATTATGAAACTCAGAAAAATACCTGCATTGTGATAATGCAAACATTTTAATCACAACGATCCTGAGCACGTATTTGACCCATATTTTCTTTGTTATTACGGATGCATTGCATTAAATAAGGACAAAACAGACAAGCCGAGAAAGACTGAGAGCGAAAAATCATATTTTTGTTCTTCGAGCAAACATCAGTCCTTACAAAAAAATAGAAGAGAAATAGAGAGAGAGAGAGAGACACAGAGAGAGAGAGAGAGAGAGAGAAAGAGAGAGAGAGACAGAGAGAAAGAGAGAGAGACAGAGAGAGAGACAGAGAGAGACAGAGAGAGAAGGGGAGTGAGAGAGGGAGGGAGAAAGAATACAAGAAACGAAGACTATTATTGTATTGTGTTTAAATGACACCCACCGAAGCGACGGATATAATAAATAACCGCATACCTAAACGTAAAGACTAGTATTGTTGTGGTATTAAGGTGCTGATAATATTGGATTTTCACAGCCTTTGCAATATTATGTAGACACCCGATAGAATGAAGAAATAATGGAAACAAGAATGGTGTCTAAAAAATTGGGCAAATATGCCAGCACCCCTTGAGTTATTCATAGTACGTGCATGTATTATTCGAGACATAAACGCTACCAAGGTCAAAATAAATGTGTACTAAACAGAAAAGTATGATTGTAATGACACAAGGTATGCTTGCATAATCATGATTATGTTCAAATGAAATGAAAAATCAAGCACATGGGAAGAACGAATTCCAACACGTATGAGACAGAATGTTCGGGGACATATTGTTATAATTGAATCCGACGACTTATTGTACCTGTTAATCTTTTCTCCTCAAAAAACGTTATTGACCGTGACTTCTATCCAAAGTTAACCAATAATTGCCTAATGGAACAGAGTAGTTTCTGTATTCAAACCTATATGAAGAAAACGATGATTCAGTAATCAACAGGGTAAGTCATTTTAGCCGCGCCGTTCATTTATAAACCAGTTGTTGCCATTTCAAAACATAATCGAACATCATATACAACCCCGATGACTTGACATTCGCGAGAACACCGCCGATTCATATTAAGAAAAGGCTCAGAATAACGAAGAAAGGGCAAATAATTATAGGAGTGGAAAAAACACAAATCCGCCAGAGAATGGTGTCATTTTTCACAAGCTAATACAAAACTCGTTTTTGATTAGAGATGTTGACGAAAAAAATTCACACATGAAGTTATCATTTTCTGCCCTGACCACAACTGAAGAATTTTTCATAAATGTTTCGACGGTCAAAATCATAAAAAACTAAGCACAATCGTCTGTATTGTAAATTTCCCTGTACGTTGATTGTTTTTTTTCTCTTCTTCTAGTTCTCCTTCTTCCCCTTTTTCTCGTTCCCCTGTCTCCTTAGGATTTCTTATATTGCTTTGTATTATTTTGTTTTCTTTTTCTCTGTTCCCTCCCGTCTTTTTTATCTTATCTTTTTTTCTTTGCCTTTCTTTCATCCTTTGCGTAAAAAATCATTATATCGGACATTGCATATTTGGTTACATGAAATTGCAGGACGAATCTCGTCCACTTGTAACTGGCATATGACTTTTGAAGAACAAAGTTAATGTAATTGAAACTAAACCATGTGGTACTTTAACCTTACCTTCTTAAGCCATCCCAAGTCCACTTCCATCCATTTCTGGTCCGTCTCATCCTCATCGTCATACTTATGTTTCTTCCGCTTATCCGGGAGATTGCGAAAGCTTTTCAAAATTCCCGACATAGTGACAGGTTTCTTCGGCTTATATTCACTAGACATTAGTAGAAGTAGAAGTATTAGTAGATTTATTTGATAACTTGTTTAGCACAGGAATAATCTGCCACAAGGCCCATTAGGCTAGCCTCTATCCCAACAAAACACCTGCCTCGCTAAACTTGATGTTGCTATTGTCACGGGTATAAGTATGGACTGCATGGGTTCTATATGTTTGTTCGGTCGGGTCTCCTTTATGGACCCGTCACGGTCTAGAACACACCTGTAGAAGGTAGTTCCGAAGTAACTACATGCAGACAGGGTGTATGCTAGCCTATAATCTAGGCGGAGTGCCGAGCTTTTTTCTTTGCTGCTAGACTAACCTTAAGCAGAACGTCTGATACGGCGAGACTACGAACCGTGAGTCGCGAAGCGGCGACTCACGGTTCGTAGTCTCGCCGTATCAGACGTTCTGCTTAAGGTTAGTCTAGCAGCAAAGAAAAAAGCTCGGCACTCCGCCTAGATTATAGGCTAGGTGTATGCAGGCAAGACTAATAAATGGGGGGGGGGGGGGGGGGGAGTAAACTCTCTCTAAAAAAAGAATGAATTTTCACCTTTTTTTCTTCTCTTTCTTGGGAGTGACGTCAGTGATCACTTATTTAGGAGTAAATATCGATTGATTTTAGAGTGCTTTCTAAGAAGAAAAGAGTGAATGTTCACTCTATTTTCACTACATTTTCACTCTCCAGAGGAGTGACGTCAGTGATCACTCGATTTCTTTTAGAGAGTATCTTACAGTCCTTGCGAGAATAATAATAATTCAACTTAACCAAAAAGAGAGAAAAGGTACTTCAAACGGAACCCGTTTTACTTACTAAGCCACAGATCCGTAAGAGCTTGATACCATTCGTGCACTAGGAAGGGTCTAGGGAGGGGGGGGGGGGGGGTATTACCCCTTGTTAGAGCGTGTCACTCCTTAATAAATGCTATCTACGACTCATCACTTTGCATTCCTAGACACTCACCACCAGCCTTCAATGATCATGTTAACAAGGAGTCATAAAAGGACGATTAGTTTGTCAACAATTGATAACGTGTTTGTCGTACTCCTAACATAGTCTTAAAACCCGTCTACACGATGTAGGTACGGCTTTTCTTCGCTTTGTTTACTTTAGTCTAATACCCATGCCGCCTTTTGTCACTCTTACATGTGTCCACCCGGTCATAAAATCATCACAGTTTGAGGAAACACTTCACAATGAATCAAATCATTTATTTCTCACTTCTTCAGTCCTCGGGGTAACTAAATTCATGATAAACAAGTAGATTTTTGGACTTCATGAGCATGATAATTCTATGAATTTGTTGTAAGATTTTTGTAAACTTTGTTTGATAGAGTCTGAATATAGACAAGCCGCTCGTGACAAGGATTAGCTCAATAAACAGTGCATAAATGATATAAATGATTACATAAGACATGACAAAAAGTAATGTAACCAAACAAAAGTAGGGTCTGGCAACAGGGGGAGAAAATATAGAAAAGAAAAAAAGGTTTCGGGTCAAACTATAATAATTAACAAATTATAACTTGAAACAAATTAATGAAGTGCACAGCGATCTTTCATTCATTTATCACTTATACATTTTTGATAAATTTGATAAATAATGAACAATAGGTACAACGCAGCGTAAAAAAAACCCGTCGGAGTGAGTGAGAGAGAGAGAGAGAGAGAGAGAGAGAGAGAACAATGGGGGGGGGGGGGGCTGTGAGAAAAAAACATTGCTCATACCAGCTTTAGGCCTATTATTATATGCTATGCATCCTTATTTTTGGATTGTATTGCCGAAATGTTGTTGGTTAGTGAGAAAATTGTTCGTCAACTTTACTAACAGTGTGTGCTTGAACTTCTGAGGAAGGATTGGAGAGGGGTACGGTGTATTTGAGCTACAATCATTGCACTCACGCAAAGAAGACACACGAGCTGTTTGCTAAGATAATAACCTAGCCATATCTGTATTTAGTGGTAGGCTTTTTATCATAAGGAGCTTCTCGGTATTATAAGCTTCTTTAGGGTTCTCAAATCTCATTCAGGTGGGGGTTACAACCTCATAAGGATGTAATTCATCCTTCCTCTTTCTGGTCAAAGAGTTCGTTCACTTCATGTGACTTTAGAGAAGCTCTTCAAAGGCATTGTTTAACATTGCCAAATCTGAGATGCATGCCCCTACGTCTCATCAGAGTCTGTGATATGGTGTTATATTGAAGCCCTAAAAAATTGCGCTTCAAAACGATCATGTAGTGCCTCAAAAAAGTAAAAAATCTTTGAGTGACCGGTTAATCAGACGGGTGATCGGCTTGTAAACGCCATGGGATTCCTGACGGACCCAAGGGTTTATAATTAGGGACTTTTAGATTCTGCACGACAAGAACATGGACCGCCCTTTTAAGGCAATGTGACGTCCTTTTAAGGCACTGGCAGTGACGTCACATTGCCTTAAAAGGGCAGTCCGCGTTCTCGTCGTGCATAATCTAAAAGTCCCTATTATGATTTCAGGCCATGTGAACAACTGAATGGAAACAATTGGCGATGGTTATGCAACTTTTAAGAATTCTTGTGGCGTGTACGGTCTTGGAAGAATCCAAATGATACAAAATCAACTAAATCTTGCTGAAAAATCAAAAGCCCTGAACACATAAAGGGGTGTGGGACTACACATCTAAGTGGAATGAAAGTTTGCTCTACACATTAATTTCTTGTCACGGTTTCAGTGTGATGGCATTAAAAGAGGTATCCTTTTCAACATGTTCAGGGGGGGGGGGATTTTTTATATATTATTTCAAACTGACATGAAAATAATGAGAAAATCCACAAACTATTTGTAACCTTAACTAGAAGCAAACCTTATCTTAAATTCCAGACTGGTTACAAGTTTAGGGCACATGCAAGTGATATAGGCCTACAGGATTTTAATCTGATTCAGCTAAGCTATATTTTAGTTTGCTGTAATATTGAAGCCCTAACAAAATCGCGCCTCAAAATGTTCATGAAGTGCCTCAAAAAAGTAAAAAATCTTGCAGTGACCGGTTATACCGTACTAATTTCCCCCAATAGACTGTAGTGTTATTAACACAGTGAGGAAAACGAATTTTTAAATTTCTGATCATAAATATCTTGATAATCAGACAGGTGAACAGCTTGTAAAAGTCATGGGGTACCTGACTGACGTAAAGGTTTATAATCACTTGCAGCATGAGCTAAATCTAGGATTTTATTTCAGAATCTGAGACAAAGTTATCATTTCAAGAGTGACTACTAATCCCGTTTGCATACAGTAATTACGGGGAAAATGACTCTGCAAAATAAATGTTTGTCGTTGGGTCCATGGTTTAACTAACCATTATAATCAACAACATGAACAGGTCAACAGACTCAAAGTAAATTTAAATTCGAGAGGAAGATGATCCAGAAAGATCAATGCTTGTCAGTGGGATACAATAATGCTTTAATACAGAAACCAAGGAAGCAGTTCTGAACGTCATAAGTTGAATTTCGATCAACCAATGGACGAATTAAAACATGAAATAAAGCCTGCAGCCAACAAAACTACTTTAGTTTGTGATGACATAATTATAAGCACATGGCTCGGCGGATAGTTTTCTATTGAGAGTCCATTTCTGCGCTTTTACTGGACATGTGTAAATCTAGGCAACACAGGGCATATGAATGGGCAACAAAGGTTGAGATGTGCTACAAATATTTTATTTTAGATTTTGTGTTTCAGCCTTTTATGTATTATCCATCAGGATTACCAATTATAAGATTCAATAGTGTGCCTATTATGCTCAATGCGTAGTGGACCTTCGAGCCATAAAGTATAAGAAAATGAAGGCAATTTGATTCAATGATGGAGAGGGGAATATGACACTTTAAAGGCACTCCTATTCGGACATTACATATTGGGTAAACAAATCATACTCCTTCATAGTTAGTATCATTGAGTGGTCCATCCTGACCCATACAACATGGGAGTGTGTAGGCTTGCTTTGATAACACTTCGCACAACTCCAGCTCACAGAGTCTGACGTCACGAAGTCCATCATGCCGAGTGGACAAGAATAAACGCCCCTCATTGGTTCACGTTAATAACCACGTGATCAGTAGCGGACAGCTGTCGTAGTACACAAACCCACGGACAGCGGCATGCGGCAAACTATCGGGCATGTGGGCTATTCGAGGAGGCGTCGAAAAACAAATTATTGTGCTAACTTACATGTGTTTCAAGTTCATGCGGTGGGCTTTAAATTGATCCAAATTATGAGGTCATGTTTTGTTTGTCGTATTCAGAGCAAGTAGATCAAGTCCACGCAGTATTTTATATGGCATATGCTTCACTGTATACTACAGTATTATTTAAAGGACCATTACAAGAACATAACTAAAAATCTAATAGGTATAAAGAGAAGGGAAATAATTTGACTACCTTTGCTCGTCTGAAAAAAGAGAAAGGTAAACATAAAAAAACAACACTGGAATAAAAAAAAATGTAAATGTTTGGTTTTCATACTTAAGTTTAAAAAACAAAGCAATTAAAATGTATGTGAATTACTGCCTACTTAGAATGTTTGAATTTGTATCAATTATATATACTTAACATATTGTCAATACAAATTATGAGTTTATCATTAAAAAACATCAGCAACAAAACAATTAGAAAATTAAATCACTGCACTAATTGCAAAACAAAATCAGCATCAAAGTAAAGCTTGAAACCTCCAATCACATCAACACCACTGGCAAGACTAGCCTAGCATAGGCAACGCCACGATAATCGTGTTTCGTTTTTGTTTACCCGACTACTCAGACAATTAGAATACATGTGATTGTTGAAGAGCAACTATTGGACACATGTTATATCCGGGGATACGGTATAAGAGGATTAATGTCTCTGCAAAGGCCAGGGCATTTATCTAGCGCATCGACTTGGGTTCGAATCCGGGACCTTCCGCACACGAGACCACTGATCTACTACCACCTGGCCCATCACACGAGTATCAACGGTGACATCTTCACCAACATCATCGGCACTATCTTTAAGATGATACGACTAAGAGTCGACGACATAGCTGAGATACTTTGAGACATGGAGATGGCACAGAGAAGTCATTCTATCCGGTATATTTACTATCATTATTATCATGTCAATCAACGTCCTAATGCGCAGGTGTACACGCATGTCTTTCGCTTCACTGCCCTACGTCATCACCCACTGTCTGTTACTTTAAAGATACCCTTGAACATTTCCATGTAAAATCAATGCATTGGTGACTAAATTGCTGCAAATCGAACCTAGACTTCCTGAATAGAATTGGCATTTTACGCAAAATATGTATGATTCACTTTCGCTGTGTACATTTTTTTGTTCGTAAGAACACGATGCGAACGAATTGTTTTCTGACCATCTGGTAATATCACGGTTGAGTAAAAATGGGGATTTTTTTTAATATAACAAAGGCGCCGCGACCTGCCCCTACTTCCTCTCGGTCTGCCTATATGTCTGTCTGTCTGTCTCTGTCTCTCTCTCTGTCTGTCTGTCTCTCTCTCTCTCTCTCTCTCTCTCTCATTCTTCCTTTCCTTCTTCTTCCCCTTAAATCTTTTTTTTTCTTCTAGTGCTTCATTTTCCTCTTCCCCTCTTTCCTCGGGTACTTTAGGATTTCTTATATTGCTTTGTATTATTTTGTTTTCTTTTTCTCTGTTCCCTCCCTTCTTTTTTTCTCTTATCTTTTTTTCTTTGCATTTCTTTTTCTTTTTCTTCTTCTTCTTCTTCTTCTTCTTTCCTCCTTCTGAGATCACATATGCCCGACGCCAATAACCACTCGTGCCCCCGTTTTAATAGTCAACTCCTGGATGTAAACGGTGAATGAACCCACTGACAACACTTTGATGTACCGTCTTTGCAATCTGTTCTAATTTGTATGAATTTTTCTTGTAATTATTTCCTTTCCATTTAAAGCGCATAGGGACATGCTCCTGTAATGTGTTATGCGCTATAAAAGAACTGAGTATTGTCATTATTATTATTATTATCAAATCTGACGAACATGAACGCTATACGCGAACCCACTATTATTTATCATAATCATTGTATCGAGGAAGCGACTCGACGACATTATCATTGAGTACTAGTATACTATCGCATTAGATTTAAAATTTATCACACATTTATCAATTATAACCGCGAAGAACTAATCAAATTCATATTGCCCCTGGGTATACAGTATTATGCTTGATACGCTATTATGAATAGCCGCATCATAGGTCATTAAATCGTTGTAACGTGACATGGGTATTGACATTATTCCTGCAATATTCATATTTTATTAATTAAAATCCAGTTGAAGATTTTTTTTTAAATTTCATATACTACAATCTTCGTCAATTTTTAAAGTGTAAGACGTTACACAAAAGAAAATGGACACACCTGTGAAATGATAATAATTGTAATATTATTAATAGAAACTGTTTAAATTCGCGAGTTTGACATTTAAATAAATTTGTCTTGCGTTCAAATTCGACGGTTTCAGTGCTGTCAGATATATCTTGGGTTTAAATTCCTTTTTCTAGTTTTCAAATATATGAAGTTTTCATTAGAATCTATGTATGTTTCATTCAAATTAATGAATAATGTGCTTCTTTCGCTATTTGGTCATTCGATTTGGCGCAACACGATTACTGACATCGCGAAGGTGTACGTTTAGCATTCAAATTCATTTGTAGCATTCTAATTAGCACTTAGTGCACTTAAATTGATGGTCAATATACATTTCTCGTTTATTAAACACTTTTTTATAGCTAATTCTTTTTCTTTCAAGATTTTTTTTCATGTGTATTTCATCATATTTTATTTTCTTGCATTTGTACACTTTATATACTTTTAGATTTATCTGATATTCATCATCCTTTAAGTTTGATTGTTAAGAAAAAAAAACGACTTACATCTACGGACTTGATAGTCTCAATATTCTTGTAAATTTTCATGCAAGGAAGTTGTTTGTCTTGTGTTTCATCATTATCACAATTTCATTATGGAGGAAGGGTACAATATTGTGACTGCGGTAGGTATTTTTGTATCCCCACTTTTCCGGGGTCACATGATATGAACATGTCCGTGCAGATTTCGCCCCTTCTATACCTAATGTCTGACTACATCTATTATGCATTGTCCAAACTCCTAAATTAAATACCAAAACGGGAAAATTGATTGATAATTCGCATGGCAAAGCCGATCTATGCTAACTTTAATGCAAAGTAAATAAATTAGAATGACAAACTCGCGAATTTCGCCGGGAAATCCTATAGTAGTATGATAATGATAGTAATTATCACAAAAATAATAATTATAAAAACAATATATATATATATTTTTCCTTCTTTATTTGGACAAGTCATCGCCCTCCGCCTGCCGGATGGAGGGTTTTTAGGCCTTTTTTTTTCTTCACATTTAGTTAAATAAGACAAATCTACGCGCACACGTCATATTCATTATACGCGTATAAGTGTTTGCGTCATAATCAAAATATGACATAACAATACAAGAAGCGCATTACCCAACCGCGCATGCGCTTTGAATTGCGGTTGTGTTTATTTTGGAAACGGTCAGCATTCCCAAAGTCATCACAGTTTCAATTTCCAGTGCACGTTGAAGTAACGATAAAAAGCTGATCTGAAAGGATTAGCAAGGAAACCTTTGAAACTTTATTCAAAATCTGTACCGTCAGTGAACACAGGTAAGGTGTTATTTATTTTAATACAGGTGCGAGGATTGAATTGAAAAATATTAACATGATGAGAGAATATGTAAATATTTAGGGCATTGCATGGTAAACCTGATGATTGATATCGATCTGATTAGGACATTATAATAATACTTAAAATATATATATAATACTATACTTTTACTTTCCCCCCCTTTTTTTTGGGGGGGGGGGGTTGATGCACATAAAAAGCAAATGCTATAAACCACGCAAGACATAATTTGTTTGTTTCCCTACTTAGATGATTATGATATTTATAACAGTTTTGGTTCACCTGTACTAGTGAATATGAAGTGATGTAATGAAAGAGAGAGAGAGAGAGAGAGAGAGATAGAGAGAGAGAGAGAGAAAGAGAGAGAGAGAGAGAGAGGGGGGGGGGGGGTGGAGCTAGAGAGACAGAGAGACAGATAGTAAAAATAAAATAAGGTACATCTCAGTGATTTTTAACCTGCAATTATTTTGATCACTAACATGTAAGATATCAAATTTAACAACTTGTTATCTTTATTTTCTGGAATAAAGTCAAGATGACTACAGCCAGTGTACCTGACGTCATGGAGTGTGGAGGTCGAGTGACCATTGAACAAGTTCTTATCTTCGTTGATGCACCACTCGTCGTCCTCCTCGTACTCGTGTTTGTTTTCACAGCTCTGACATCGATGTCATCGAAGGTTTGTCAAACCTAAACTTAACCATTTATTCTCAACAACTTTACTATAGTTATGTAAAAGCCTGTATTTTGATATATCCCATCACCATTTCCAACTGTATACGATCTCTAAAAAGTGTTAAACATAATACTCTCAGATTTTTGCAAAACATGTATGTAATAAAATAAAGCATTCGAAATTGCACTTCCAAAGGTAAACCATAGAAAAAATAGAATATCTATGTTGAGACATATTATTTTCTTCAAAATTCTGATCAGGTTAGTACACTATATGTCTCAATCACAAACCCTCAAATATTATCAGAATACTTGTGAGTCATGAAAATATCTTAATCATAACATATCTAATTTATATACATGTAGTTTATAGTGAAAGTGCTTATAAAAGTCCGATGTAAGAAAAAATGAGACCATGCAATAATGCTCAATACACTTTCAAGATCCGAGGTACAGAGAAGCCTAGGTTACATACTGCTCTTTCCTAAAACATTGAAGTTCTTTTATATTTTTATCACAGAAGGCTTCTTCAGTTCCTGGGGTTTGTACGATGTTTCTTAAGATGAGTTTACCAGCTATCTTACGTAACAGACGTCGGCTCAGGAACCAAGTCATCATCATCAGGGTTACTGATACAAACGGCAGATCTTGTAACTGGTAAGAAGGGGGCATTCTTTGAAAGAACATCTCCAAAGTATTCAGCTATAATCAATGCAACCTTCCACACGAAATCATTATTGTCATATTTATGATAATTGGTAATGATAATGATGGTAATGATGATGATAATTACAATAGAAATGATAACGATAATAATAGTAATACTGATAATAACAAATGAGTAAGAAACAAAGTAATAAATTACATTTTTATGATAGCATGATGGCTGTTTTTTGAAATGCAGGTGCAGTTGTTGGGTAGATACAATTTAGATAAGGTTGTTCCCCCTATTTTGAAATACCCCCCTTTCCGTCTGATATCTGCAGGGTTGAGTTTAACCCCCGATCCGGAACAACTGGCCTTGACCTACCCCTCCCCACCAGACAAAGCCGGCTCTCATTGGTTGAAATGAGGATCACTTGTCTTGATACATACCATCGTACATCTTCTCAATATTCAGAATGGAGTGAGAGTGCTGCATCTCAACTGAGGTAAGCACAGTTTATTTAGTTATCGGCATGATTAGTTAACCTTTAACCATGTGATGTGAAATGCACGATTGTTCTTACACTTCTATCGATGTAAGAACAAAGTTTAGAGTAGAAAGACGGTCGTATTTTGTGATTCTACTATTTGATTTATGTTGGAACCAGCCAGAAATGAAGTCGGTGACAATTATTTACGTTCTCAGAAAATCGTTTAAAAACAGATTTTTAACATATCATTCATACAATCTACAACAATGTATGTACAGCATAAACGACTATGATTGTGTAATGGTCTTTCATGATCTCAGTGAAAATATTTGTTTTTTATTCCTTTTAGATACCTGATACCGTTGTCAATCAAGGACCGCCATCTTGATTATCAGATGGTCACCAAATCTAGCACTATATCTATCACACCTTCAGGAGATGCTAAAGTGTCGTATCCCCTCACCCTTCGACCCATCAAAAACTCCGCACTAGATCTAGTCGAACGCGGAGGTCTCATGTGGCTGTCGCTATGTCTGGCAGGAATTCTGAGTTTTAGCATCACCCTATATATCAACCTGGCATACTCAGAGTTCGGTACTGCAGTGGTAATGAACGTATTGAACATTATCATTACCACTGCAAACGTCATAGTGGCAGTCACCTCTGGCGTACTCGCCTTTCTTTTCGTCAAAATATTGGCGACGCCTTTCCGACGATACAACAGACGTCAACGACAAGGACAAAATCGTCGCCTTAGTGGTCATACCCTCGGCCATGATGTAAGTGGCACCAAGAAATGGGTTCTTCCAACACCTTGCATCCAGCTCACAGGACCTGAACGTTTGATAGCAGCGTCAGGTGATTGTGATGCAACTGGGAAGCTCACATGGGCAAATGAAATAAAAGACAACAAGGTCAAATTGGCAACTCCTTTTAAATCAAAATCGTTGCCATGCTTGGATGGTTCGACTCTAAAGAGTGCCAATCCAAGTCCCAGTCTACATTTACTCCTAACGGCGGCTTCTCCGATGTATTTGGAGTCACCTCTTGCTTTCTTTTTGGTCTCTGGTGAAAAGAAAAAGAGGACAGAGGACACCTTGTGGATGACCAGCCTACCCAAGATGGTCACAGAGGACACCTTGCCGATGACCAGCCAACCCAAGGTGGTCACAGAGGACACCCTGCCGAGGACCAGCCAACCCAAGATGGTCACAGAGGACACCTTGCCGATGACCAGCCAACCCAAGGTGGTCACAGAGGACACCTTGCTGATGACCCACCAACCCAAGATGGTCACAGAGGACACCTTGCCGAGGACCTGCCAACCCAAGGTGGTCACAGAGGACACCTTGCCGAGGACCAGCCAACCCGAGGTGGTCACAGAGGACACCTTGCCGAGGACCAGCCAACCCAAGGTGGTCACAGAGGACACCTTGCCGAGGACCAGCCAACCCAAGATGGTCACAGAGGACACCTTGCCGAGGACCAGCCAACCCAAGGTGGTCACAGAGGACACCTTGCCGAGGACCAGCCAACCCAAGATGGTCACAGAGGACACCTTGCCGGTGACCAGCCAACCCAAGATGGTCACAGAGGACACCTTGCCGAGGACCCACCAACCCAAGATGGTCACAGAGGACACCTTGCCGAGGACCAGCCAACCCAAGGTGGTCACAGAGGACACCTTGCCGAGGACCAGCCAACCCAAGGTGGTCACAGAGGACACCTTGCCGAGGACCAGCCAACCCAAGGTGGTCACAGAGGACACCTTGCCGAGGATCAGCCAACCCAAGATGGTCACAGAGGACACCTTGCCGAGGACCAGCCAACCCATGGTGGTCACAGAGGACACCTTGCCGGTGACCAGCCAACCCAAGATGGTCACAGAGGACACCTTGCCGATGACCCACCAACCCAAGATGGTCTCAGAGGAGATCTCCGAGGGTTCTCCTGATCTCAGTTTTCCCAGATCCTCAGAGTCGAGCACATCAATGAGTTCAACCTTCACCATAGAATCCTTGCCAGAGGAACTACCAGGGGGTATCTACCGTACCGAAAAATACATCTATACAGAATGCTCAACTCCTTGGCATTACAACTCCTGGATAGATGACCCTCCATTTCAATCCAGTGTTTATCTGGACTGGGTCAATGATAACAATAAAGACAATAAAAATAATAATAACAACAACAATAATAACAATGTAAGTACAGTCGGCATTGATATTGAGGCGAACATTGAAGTGACAGAACTGTCACCACCAAGGATCAAGATTACTAGCTATGCACCCTTGCTCCTTGTAATGTTTGCAATGCTAGGATCTGTAATAGCTCTTCACATCTATGTGGTGAAGACCAGCCTATGTCAGCAAACCTTAGATGCATCTGTAATATCTTGGGCCCTAGCATCTCTCGTAATAATGATCATTTGGTTCATAAAACAAATGTATGAGCTATGTAGGGGGTTTCCCAATAACTAAATGAAATCACTCTTACCAGCAATAATCGTAACCGATAAAGTATGAATTAATGTTTATTAACGTGAACAAAAAACAAAAACAACAACAACTGGGGATAAATATACCAAACAAGTAGTAAAATGAAAAATGTCATGGAAAAAATGGACGTTGAAATCATGGATAAAAAAAAAATGAAATCACCAAAAAACAATATTAAAATCTATTAAGAAAATCGAAATGTGTGTTATCAGATGACGTCAAGCATACTGGTAATCAGACAAAGCACAAACTCAGTGATACGTTTCCGAGTAAACAAATAATTATTATTTTATTCAAATACCGGATATATGGTAATCAAAATCTAACAAAAACAGATCGCAAATGAAATGCAAGTTATGTGATGATATATTTGGCAATGAATAAATTATGTAGTTAAAAAAATATGGTTGTTTCTCGTAATTGTTGTTTTCATATATTTTTTAAAAACTGTATTAGGACAAATAATGTTCGAAGCGTAAACACGGTCATCTTGCAAACAAGCACAAACAGAGAAAAGGAAAGCCAGAGAGCTAGTGAGAAAGGGGAAGAGGGAGAGAGAGAGAGAGAGAGAGAGAGAGAAAGAAAGAGAGAGAGAGAGAGAGAGAAAAAGAAAGAGAGAGAGAGAGAGAGAGAGATATCTCAATGTACTTTGCACCAAAAACTGTATGAACTGTGCCCAAAATTGTATGTAGTGTGCATTTTTTTGGGAACTATGCCCTAATTTTTTGAATCGTGCACCTTTTTGTTTGAACTATGCCACATGTTTGGGTAGTGTGCGCTTAGGTGCATAATGACTATCAAATATCCTATGTACTATGCGTCGATAGGTGGGGCATAGTACATATAATTGGGGGCACGATTACCTGAGCGTCGGCCATTATGTACGCGTACCATGTACCATTCATGCGGTGCTTCATCGTGCGATAAATATCTCATCTGCTCAGAAGCAAGACGTTAAGTTGATCTAACTTAATACTGAATCATGTCATGGGTAAGTATCTAAGTATGTTCAATGTCATTTTAAGTTCAATCATCAAAATGGGCCAGGAGAAAAGTGTAAACTGAATGTAAAGGCATTATTTAATCTAGTTAACTGCAATGTTGAGTGTATCGTTAAATCTTGTTTAGTTGTTGGCCAAGTAGCGTTGGCCCATATGTCCATTTCTGTGTGAGTAAGATTTAGACCTAACTAGAAATTGGAATGCCTAATTAAAACTTTGAGTACAGCTTACAAGGATTTCCCAGATTAAAGTGCCATGTATAGGTGTCTTTCATGTAGAAAATAATCATGAACTGCGCGTAAATTGAATGAGTGTGCTGCATGGGTACATTTGTTTTTGAAATGTCAAAAGACAAAAATGACACTGCACTGCCACCTTTTCTTGTAGTTGTAGAAATTAAAAACGTTCTTACTCAAAATTTGATGAGAGTTTTGGGAGGGGGTGAATTGAGACAAGTAGCCGGAATGAGTGGGGGCATGCAGACTTCGGACAACACAGATGACAATATCAGCCTGAGGAGTTGAGTTGGTGCCCTTCATTTTGTCTGGGCACACCGCTATAACGTAACATTATTCTTAAATTACAACTTTCTGTAAACAAATATCATGTTGCTTTACTCATTGCGGATATAACGTATCGAAAATAATATCCCTAGTGACATTCGTTTGTCTCGCAATGTATGTATGTATGTCGTGATCTTTTAGATCCCTTGTTGACCATACATTGCGAGACAAACGAATGTCACTAGCGATATTATTTTCGATAAACATCATGTTCTTTGAACATATTCATAAGCCTTATAGAGTCTATAGTTATACTAATTCCAGGATATGAACAAAACAGAGCAATTTTATCAAATATAACAATTTAAACACTAAGCCCTGCTTACCTAGTATAAGCGGGGTGAAGGTCACGCATGGTTCACTGAAAGCTAGCTGCAACGACCCTCTTACAGATGTAATCTATCAGAATTTCTTTTCAGGAAGGTAGGCCTACAGTCAATTCAATTTGATTTGATTTCAAAAAAATATTTTCTTGCTGCACGTGCTAAGTAAAGCATACTTCCAATTTGATTTGTTTTTGTGCGATGCTAAATTTGTTATGATACTTTTGTTAATCCAAAAGATTATTACAAAAGGAATACGAGCCATGTTTACATGTGTTTTTGCTTCGGAATAATAATTTGTTAAATTTCAGAATCAGCAATGAGAACAAGCAAGTGGTCTTTGCACAATAACAATTGTATATGCGTATTAATAAGATTATCCACATTATTAGCCAATATGCCCTTGTTGGCACAAAAAAAAAGGAAAGTCAGGAAAACTACTACTTTTCAAACAGTGTGTAAAAAAGGAACTCACATGAATCGCCTCCATGCTATAATATCAGTAATATTAGAAATTACATTAATTTGTTTTCCTCGATCCATATGCTGGGCATCTTAACGAGCCTCATTTTTTATTCAGAGCATGCATAACTAAATTGTTTTAATAATTATTTATATGTGATGAAAAAAATTGTTAACATATGAAAAGCATTACCAATTCAATCAATTCAATTTTCTTCCTGTAGGATTCCCATACAAAGAGAACACAGCATTCGGGAAGTGAGGGTGGCAGTTTTCAGGAAAGACCGAAAGACTGCCCACTATGTACAGGCAAAAATTTGACCCGATTGTCTAATCACCTCTCTGCGGTTCATGGGATGAGCAAGGACGAGAGAAAAAAATTCATGCAAGGTTAGTAATCGACAACACATTATATAATTACACTTCTGTTAGAAAATTCTATAATGAAGTGGATTCTATTTGTTAGAATGTTAAATCATCTGATAGACTGTTAGACAATGTGACTGGATGTTTACAAATGTTGTCTTGCCTAAATAATTTTCTCTTTCCATTGGCATCTATTTCATTATTGCATTTCAATGATTTATGATAATTCTTAACCATATTTTTATATTGTTTTCTATTATTTCCCTTGGAACATACAAGAAAGAAAAATCATTGTAATGTGTATTTTGTTTCATTATATTAACAAGGCAAGTAAATAATGAAAAACTTAAGAAAGAAATATGATTTCTGTATAACAGGTATGAATAAAAGTGTCATTTGCTTTGTTTCATGCTACAGACCAGAAATGCCAAAGCCAAGGCAAAGAAAGAACCTTGATGCACTGCCTAAAATAAATAAGTACACCATCTGGAGCCTTGCAAAACCTTTTCAATGACAGGAATTACAGGTGTGTAAAGTATTTACTGTACACTATTAAAACATGTACCATATATAACATGGTTTCCTTTTTTTAATTCATAAAGTGCACATGTATTGTTTTTATTGTTGAATACCTCCTCATGTCACCTGATTATCAATATTTCCATCTTTTGCTAATTTTTCATATTCAATTCAATTCTTAGTCGTTAATGGGTATCAAGAGAAAAATACTGAGAGAAATGCTTTTGTTTGATGTCCTCTAATGACAATTAGAGACAGAACCCGTAAAGAGGTCCTTTGCAAAGTTTGCTACACTTAAAGAGAGAGCATTGCCAGTGATGTGTAAGCATTGTATTACTATCAGGTACTCATGATTAACATTATCATATTATCTTTCTTGTGGTGAAGTATATCCACAACTATTTTTCAAATTGCAGGATACGTTAATGTAAGGTATGTGCATGTATGTTATGATATTTTTTTCCTTTCTCTATTCTCACTTTTCTGTATTTGAATTAGATCAACTAAGGCATGAAGCATCAGTAAGCTGGCCCAAACTAAAAATGCTACGGGACGACTTCATTCTTATTTTGCTGACAAATGGAGCCCACGAAGTGATGTTGTCGCCAAGATGCAATTAGATCGTGAGCAGAACGCCAAACATCAAGACGGGAAGCAAGTGATTAAGGTAAAGTAAATCACTTCAACAGATCTTGAAAAGTTGAACACAATTTATTTCATTTGCAATATGTACCCTGAAATTATATCAAAATTATGATGAATACTTGTTGAGAAAATGATGGCAAAATAAGACATTCTATTGAATCTAATTCATACTCTCCTGTGACAACAATTAAGTGGCATTGACAGAAAATATCTTTGCACTGGTTCTTCTGTTCAGGAGATAACTGAGAAGTTTAATCAACTTTTCTCTGAGGAAGAGGATGGTGCTTTACTTTTCATTTACTTTTTGCTGAACTAAACTCGACCAAGGGAATACCAAATCTTACATTGTCATATTTCTTCTTTTTTTGTTTTCAGAGAAAAAGGAGGCTCCTTTCTAAAAGCGATGAAGAAGACATGAGAGGTGCCATGGAAAGGGCTATGATAAGTCAAATGTTTGCATAGAAGACAAAATGAGGGTGTTTTAGAGAAGTTGTGAGTATTTTTCAAACAATAATGTGGTAAACCTTTAATGTTGGTCAATATGCAGAGGCCTCCCTTTTATCAAACTCGTTGGGACCAGTAAATTAACTCTGTTCTGTCAGGATTACACAAACAATAAATTAACAAGAAAGTTTTCCATAGTGAATGATGTCCCACTGTATATAATCAATAAATATGTCTTTTTGCATAACATTTTCCCCTCCTTTTGACCAGTGATAGTAGTCTTCCCTGGGACCGTGTTGACAATAACACTTGGTGTTACCATGATGATCTACTATCATGAACATTATATTTTAGACCACAACAACAAAGATATTCCAAATTTTGAAATGAATGGCACTGCTATATTTCTCAAAAGTGGAAAACAATTTTTTTTTTTTTTAAATGCAGCACTTAAATGCAGCTGCCTTATTATTGTGCTTTCTAGTTTCTTTGTTCTTGTAACATCTTTCCAGAGTAGATTGCAATTGCATGGCTATATACAATACCTGTTTTATCCAAATGATTTACAGGATCACATTCCATTCCTTATTTTGGGAATTATTTTCATTACTTTACATGGACTTGTGGACATATATTAGTCACAACTATTAATAGTCAATTAGCTGTTGTATGTATGACATTACATTCATTTGCTCTCTGAATTGTGTGTATCAATATTTTTGATCAAGATATCTTCCATTTCATTGAAAATGCAGAAATTTGTTTTTTATGCTTATCAGGATAAATCTTGAATAATTTTTCAAATTTTGTTCTTGATTTTTTTCTTTTGCAGACAAACGAGGCCTACGAAAGAATAAGTAGCCAGGTGAAGGGGAACATCAATGAGGACCATTTTATGGGGCACAGAAGACTAGCTTTCAGTTTGATGAATTCCAAGCAGTGTTCACATTTCAAATCCTCTACCTGCGAGTTAGACCCGATTCCAACATATTTCCTCAAGGAATGCATCAAGGAATTAGCTCCAGTCATCACAAGGATTCCAAACTTGGTTTTGGACGCTTTCCTGATTCACTGAAGGAGGCTCATATTTCGCCAATTCTTAAGGGAGATGGACTTGAAAAACGGATCGATACCATTTCATTTGCTTTGCACTGAAATACATTCAGCGAACTCAGCTCAAAACCTCGACTAGATGAACATTTGACATTGTCAGCTTATGTGAATCATATCTGCAAAGCAGCATCATTTGCTTTGCTGAAATACATTCAGCGAACTCAGCTCGGAACCTCGACTAGATGAACATTTGACACTGTCAGCTCATGTGAATCATATCTGCAAAGTAGCATCATTTGCTTTGCATAAGATTGGGACAATTCTTCCCTTTCTTTCAAAGAGGTCCACATAAAGACTTGTTCATGCTCATATAGTTTCTCACCTTGATTTTTGTCATGGTATCTTATATGGTCTTCCTGATAATGACATTCAGAAGTTGCAAAGAATCCAAAACTCTGCGGCATGGTTGATTACTCGCACTCGACTTCATGATCACATTAGCTCAGATTTAGAAAAACTACACTGGCTTCCAGTAAAACAACAAATTGATTTTAAGATTTTGACATTGGTGTTCTTGTGCATGCAAGGATTAGGCCCTGATTACTTACAACAATTGATAAACAAATATCACCCGGCAAGAAACCTGCGCTCTCAGTCAAAATCCTCCTTAGTTTATCAACAAATTACTATAGTGCGAGATCTTTTTAACTGGCAGCTGCAGAGTTATGGAATAAATTACCTGGTCATCTTAACCAGGTTCATACAGTAGAAAATCCAAGAGTCTCTTAAAGACACATTTATTCGTTTGTTAAATTAGTACAATGTTATGACAAAGCAGTTATTCTTTCTCTTCTTTTCCCTCATGTCTGCTATTATCCCTTCTTTTCTTTTTTCTGAGCGCATATAGGGACTTAAATTTATTGTTGTGATATGCGCTATATAAGGATGGTTTATTATTATTATTATATTTCTTTGTCTAATTAATTATTAAGTTATTAATGTCAACCACTATATCAACCGGAAGATGAACAATTTATTCAAATATGGATGTTGTTATGGATCTGGAATGTACAATGACTAATTCATTATCTAATATATCTGAAGCAGTTAGCATTTAATCCCTAAAGATATTAACTTCTGCTACATTTTTTTTTCAAGTCATCATTTAGGAGATGCAACGAAATGAACAATGGTTTTGGGCAAGCATGTTAGGCTATTTGAACTTAACAAATTTTCTTTTCCATGGAATATATAGTGCACACTTACTGATATTCTTCATAAACTTTAATGCTCATCTACCAACATTTACCATTTTCAGACTTAAATTGCTATAACTTGTAGCATCAATTTGTATTCATCAATTTTGTTCAAATTCAGAGGAAATATTTGTTTCGAGGAGGAAAACATTTTGATGATGGGTTTTAGGAGTACCTATATGGTGAACCAAAATATTGCAGTTTTTCAAGAAGTATTCTGATTTTTCAAATCACTTGTATCTCATTATGGAAACAGCAGAAATTTTCAAATAGCCATCATTAAATTGAAGTTATATAAACTTACAATTTACCTGTAAATTTAACAAGTGATATACCTGTACACTTCTGAGTAGTCTAGTAGTGGTTGGAGTTTGGATTTCTAACAATCTGTAATTTCTTGTTTCTACCCAATCCATACAACTTGAGTGTTTGTAATGTTAATTCTATTAAGATTGGACATACTTGCAAAGTCATCATATATATGTACTTGTCTATCTATCAGTTTTGAACAAAAAGGGCCAGTAAGGTTTCTCTTTTCATTCTGATGAATTTAAGAAATTCAACGAAAACTGCCCATGACGTTTTATTTGTGATCGCCTCTCTTTCTTTGAGAACAGGGTGTTCATATTTGTCGGTTTGGAGACTTCATTTTCTGTTAACAATTTTTAACAAACTCAGTAGGAGCTATGGTTTGTACTGTGTAGAGTACTTTCTATTACTTCATTTGTTCTTGATATAACACTTGACATCTATACTTTTGGTGACAAAATTTGTCTGATCACATTGCTTGTAAGATTTAAAAAAAAGCTTGATTGAATACTGATTTGAAGCCTCCAAACAAATCATTCGAAATCCTAAAATACTTGACCATAGATAGTAGGAAAATGCTCCACTTTTTGAAAAAGAGGGAGAGAATTTTTTTTGTGTTAACACCTGAAGCCTCCAGGCCTCTGTAACATCAAAAAGATTAATTTCCATTTGTTTAACCCTAGACTGGTCTGTTGCATTCTTAATCTGAATTGCAATCATATGTTAAGATGCGCCGACTGCTTTAAAGCTAAACATAATTAGATATCAAGGGAATTATTTGACAAACTAACTGATGACTAAAGATTGTTTTGAATGCCTCAAGCATTTGCTAACATTATTCAAATCGAACGTCATGTTTGCTTTAATCTACTGAAAGTACAGGAATGCAGTTGGAGTGACTGATTGATTACTTTTTTTAATTTGTTATAATAGACAAGAATGTCATATTTCATAATATGTTTTGGAAAAAAATTGATATGTGTCACCTCTTTCTAACTTTGAAGGAATGAGAATTACCAAACTTACTGTTCCTGACAATTGCAGGCATCTTTTTCGTCAGGAAAGTGTACTTTTACCCCCACTTTCAACAGTAAGTTAGTTGTTGTATATTAATATAGGCCTCGGTCTTACCTTCATCGCAAAACACTTATACAAGAAGGTTTAGTTATCTTTTAAGTTACAATTCCCTAGGGTCAGGTTTACCCTTTGTCTTTATTATCTAACTCTAATCTGGGGAAGAAAAATAAAACATTCATAAAACACTATAGAATCATTTGAATATTTCATGCATATGGATGATGCCCTGTGTGCTATATATTTCACAATTGTATGTTTACATTATACCTTTATTGTTAAAGTGTGTTTGATTTACATTTATTAAAACAACAAGTAAATATGCAATTGGTGTGTCTGGTCATTTCTTTCTTATATGGCAAATATTTAGGGACAAGTGTTCTGTACGTTGCACTCATGTTTCTTTAATATTTTCTTTATTGTGTTGTCTGCATCTGTTTTCATCCCCTTTCTTTCTTACTTTAGTATATGTTATGTTTTCAGTCTTGCCCTATCTAAACAAGTTTTTCCTATCATGTTCTGTCCACTCCTGTTTTATCTGATAATAGTAGAAGTAGTATTATTAGTAATAGTCATAGTCGAAGGCTCTCTCAAAGCGCTTTACAGATATATATATATATATATATATATATATATATATATATATATATACATATATATATACAGATATAGATATATATAGTAGTAATAGTAGTATGGTAGTAGTAGTGGTAGTAGTAGTAGTATAAGTATGAGTCGGCTAACTCGGTCCCGCTGAAAAACGGTCAGTTTCTGAAGGGTAGGGTTAGGGTTAGGGTTAGGGTAAAATGCACAATTACCACATGAATAACAACACTGTGCGACACATTATGTACAATAACACCATACCCAAAAGAAACGAACGAACTCATATGTTTAATTAATAACACAAGAGGGAGACCTTTATTTTTTAAAGACGTAACATAATTTTTTTCACACGCATTTTTTCTCGCTTTTGCTTCTATTACACTCATATAGCAAAAGAGTGTCTTCTTTGCGAATGAACCTTTAGGAAACATGTTCATGATGATAAAATATATGCTCACAAATCTGAAAACATTCAATACGTTTGGGAGCTGAAGGTTTTGTTGTTGGTGCACAGTGACACTTCTGCATGTTTTCCTATATAATCATATAGAAACCAAAAAGAAACGAGCTAAACCGATATCGACATAAAATGATCTCTGATCATTCTAAACCCCCCAAAAGTTTGAGGCAACGATTAAATGTTTCGGTGAACCCTTTTCATGTTCCCAGATAATGCTTCTTCACATATTTTCGTAGATTTTCTTTTTTTGTATGCCGCACAGTTCCCAGTTACCCCGACAGACAAAAAATGGTAAATGACTATAGGAATAAACGTTTATAAATACAATTAAAGCACTGCGAGTTCCAGAAATTTCAACAAAGGCAAATGAAAAGATTTTCAATAAATTACAAAAGGAATTAGCTCTGTCAAAGGTTTTTAAAATGTTTAAAAGTGATGTTTGCTGTTAAGCTATATTATCAAATAAAATCAAACGATGGGGTGTTCCAGCATATCATCCAAGAAGGTCTTTTGTAGGAAATATGTAGCGAATAGAAAAAGAATAGCAACGAAAATTCCACCTTTCTAAAAGAATAGGATTAATGAATATTTTGTCTAAATCTCGTCCTTATCCGTCCATAAATGACTTCAAAACGTTTGCGGTGCATAGTTTCGTGGGCTATAGCAAGTACTGTGCGACGTTTTTGCGTGCAAATATCCGTAGAAAAATAATCGATTCAAATTAGCGAAAGCGAACGAAAACTGAATTCAAGGCTCAAATCTTGTCGCATAGTGTAATGTTCCAGAGCACTAGAGAGAGAGAGAGAGAGAGAAAGAAAGAGAGAGAGAGAGAGAGAGAGAGAGATCAATTAATAAAGGACGGATATCATAGTTAATCTATAATATGAACATTGAGTGTCGGTATATAAACCAAATATTAATTACTAGTGTATGGATCTGTGAATGTTAATAAATAAAGATAATTTAATTTGATGAAATGAAAATAAATTAAGATTCAAATATTGGGAAATAGGAAACGGGTATTTCCATTGACGAGCTAGTGCTGCGATTTCTAGGAGTAGGAACACGCTTGTATCCTACTCTACCAAATTCCTCTTCCTTACAACAAATCAACCCCTTTGAATTCTTCGAAAAGAAATATGAAAATTCCACAAAATTGGAATTAAATGGAATTACGGTACCTGACTATCTGTTCAAATACGTCCATATCGTGTGCATGGTTTGTATATCATAAAGATCGGTTGAGATGTTTTTGGCAGTCATGCGTACACCGCCTACTTCAGGTATTAGAAGCGAGGCGCACCTGAGTGACTTACAATTTGTACTATTTAATGTACAGGTGCAAAAAGATTTCGAATAATAATTACCGTGGAATTACATCTAGGTGACAGATTTCTGCTCTGTTATCCTCCATTTTTTTCAGGTAAAGCAATTATAGCGCGTGAATTTTGATGGCGTTTATGATTTGATCGGAGTTTGTCGCCCAGCTATAGGTGGAAGAGGGGGTGGTGTTTCTAGGAAATTGACGAAGAAGACACGTGTAAAAAGTGACAATAGTACGGAATTGGCACTATTTTTGGCCGAGATGTACGCAAAATATTAAATTGAGATGAACACCTTTCTTTAAATAGCGTTCCTTTACGTCCACGTTAATGACATCCTTCGTTTTTCGGCGAATTTAAACTTCTAGTACATAACCATAAACTATTGGTCGTTTTTGGACGATTCTGCAGGCTACAAAGGTAGCCAATAATTGTAACCCGATAATATGTGACATGTATTGGATAATCGATTTTGTACATAATCATTATATTATAATTACCATGTTTTATCATTTTAATGTGTGAGCCTATAACCTACGGGTGTATTTTGTAAAAGGAAGAGAATGATGGAATAGGAAAAAAAGGTGAGAGAGAGAGAGAGAGAGAGAGACAGACAGAAAGAGAAAGAGAGAGAGAGGGAGAAAAAAAAAGAGAAAAGGGTGAGAAAAGGAGATAGAGCTAGATACATTGATGAAGTGAGAGATTCTTTTTTTAATTATTTTGTTTAACTTTTTGTTTTTTATTAATATTTGTTATTCTTATTCCTTAATTTGTTGTTGAAATATATTAATATAACATTATATACATATATAATTTTATATCAATAATGGTGGGGGATTACGCTACTAGCACTACGTATATAAATGTAAAGTACATATTGTAGTGGTGTATACTTTCAATTCCCTTGGCGGCAAACGTCAACTTGAGAAAATACAGCACTACCAGTTTATTCTTTTAAAAAATACAAAGCTTGATAAGTGGCATTTTCCTAAAGCTAACTTCATGAAAATAGCATTACAAATGAAATTGAAAATTGACACCTAACCCAAATTCATATGAACCTGCTAGTTATAGAAACGTTAAATACACGTCGATGTACCCTGGTAAAAGGATTGCCCTTCTCAGTGTAATAGTTTTATAAAACAGTTATGCAGGTTTTATCCAATCCAGTTTGCCGTCAGCTTCCTTTAGTCCCAAACGTTTAAAATGCATGAACCTAGATGACCGGCATGTGTAATACCCTAACAGCATTATGCAAGTATATGCCCTCCCACGTTGTGATGAAGTCGGCATGAGAGCAATAAGGCGGAACAACGATTTCCACCTTTATTCCTAATGTAGCTCTTTTCCTTTTCTTAATTTGGTTTTGAGGATTATCGGGAAAGTTCAACCTAAATCCATCTCTATTATTGTGAATGCATCGTGGTCAACAAATACTGATTCAAGTGAAGTCGGTTAAATTCTATGTGTACCTGCTGTATCATCATATTGTATGAAATGATACACAGTTTATTGAAGATTACAGCTTCGTTTTGTGTTTGTCAATGGCGAGGTTATTTATTGTCATAATTTGTTTTAATCATTAACGAAATATATATGAGCCATTACTCTTAACTTACAAACAGATAATACAAAAATAAATAATAAAAAAAAATCATCAGTGAACGTTATAGTGTATGGAAGGGCGGGGGAACAGAGCGAGAGTGAGAGAGAGAGAGAGAGGGAGAGAGAGAGAGGGAGAAAGAGACACGGATAGTCAAAGAGACGAACAACCGGAGATACAGAAAATAAACGTGAAAGATTGAATGGAAGGGGAGGGAGGGGGGGGGGTTCTCAATATCTCCTTCATAGTGCATGAACCCACACGTCCGATAGAACACCCGCCCCCTATGTTGACCCTCGGAAAAGGTGATCTCTTTTTGAGCACCGAAGGGGAAAAAAATCGCCTGCGGCCAAAATGCTTTCACAAATTACCCCTTACTAAATGACCGTGACCTAATTATTAGGCCCTGTCTAATAATATACAGTACATCCAATTTAATATCATTTTGCAGCTATATGGAGGTCAAGGTCTGAGAAAGATGACCTTAGGGTATTTAGACCTCTTTTCATCTGGTACTGGCAAGGCATGTTTCGTATTACGCCTCCGTTTCCTGAAATGGGTGTGGTTATACAAAATGTTGACCAGTTACTTTGTTGTCATGGTCATGTCATCTAAAAGAAAATGGAAGGGTTCATGACCATCATAGCTATCATCACTCTAGACCTATATGTTTAAGTAATACGGATACATTAAGTGAAAAAAAACACACACGGAAGAACAGAACTAGATTGGTTTCGGACAAAATAGTTGTACAAAGATAATGAGGGGAGAAAAAAAGACAATAGGGCAAGTTTAACATATTTGGTGTATTTGGAAAGAATGCAGAAATAAAAATCAAATCCAACTAAAAAATATAAAATTAAAAAAATTATATTGGACATCGACAAGTTTAGAAAAAAATGAAAGGAAAGGAGAGAGAATAAAGCCATCCGGCCTTCACACGCAAACACACACACTCTCTCTCTCTCTCTCTTTCTCCCTCTCTCTCTCTCTCACGCACATCATCCTATCCCTCTCTCTACTCCAAGTCTTCATTCCCTGTGTACTTAATTTCACCTCTTCTCCCTTCACATATATTTACAAAATTCCAGTGAAGATACCTTCTACGGTAATCCAAGCACAAACAATCAAGGCGAGAAAAAAAAAATGCCGCTTTTTATCGTGTGATTGTGTGTGTTTTGATCATCACACGCCACTATACATATTCATGCCGCATCGTTGATTTCGTTGGATAGCGGCCAGGTCACGTGACACGCCATGAATGCAGCTCGATCCCGATGTGCCAGCTCGGAAATACGACAAATGCGTAAAACACGCCGCCTTAATCCACTTAAGAATGCGGCTATACCAATCGCACACACTCGTGCCCGCCCACCCACTCAAGTACCTCATTTTCACCTTTATGATATGAGGATGAAAATGTATATGTATATAACCCTACACGTTGTATTAACAGGACATGTACCCTAATGGTACATTAACAGGACATCATCAAAAACTGGTATATTACCCTTACCCTAACCCTAAATCGAAAACAATATAACTACTTAAACTAATGACTAATGGTTAAACATATCGTTTCTTGGGAGGCCTTTAAGTTTCCTCTGCCTGCAACCGTACGCATAGGGTAGTAATTATTTTGTTCATTCGTTAACAGGACACGAAAATGTCCTGCTAATGACCATGTCCACTAAATGACCCATTTGCTATTAACTACATATGTCCGTCTAATGCCGCTGTAAGGTAGTTACAAACACGATTGTAAGATATACAGCTCATGTGTGCTCTAAAATCATACATAAAGTGTAACACCAGTACAATTCCTATCAAATCCAAAATAGACCCAGCACAAAATTGAATTTTTCACAGATGCTTAAACTAAATTCATAACCTTATACCAGGCACTATCAACCTAGTGCCTAAACTCAACGCCTTGAGAAGATAAGTCAGGACAAAATGTCACTGTATAAAGAGAAATATAATACATCATCCAATCGTAAAGATGGAGGGAGTCGAGTAGACTCATTACTCGTCAAGGTTAATCAATCAGTCAATTAAGATTCGACTCCTTCCATCATCCCACTTCATCATGAAGCGAAACTGTTTAATAGAGGGGGCCGAGTGAATGTAGCAATATACCTCTTACTCATTGTTGCGTCACAATAAATTGTCTAAGCTATACCCCCAAGCTGTCAACAGTCCCGGATTCACAGACACGTCAGGTTGCTAATTGGAACGTGTGGTCATCTATTCCAAACCTGTTTCATCTCACCCCGGGAGATTAAGCTTTCCTTAATTGCTCCCCAGGTGATTGGAGGGGAGGGGGAACTCAAGGCCATCTTTAAAGCGTTTCAAGACGCTTGACACATTCTATAGACACACACACACCTGAAGCGTCAACAAATTAACCACTGTTACAATCTAGATAATATTTCTTTCATGACTGTGTACTTTGTCTCATTATTTTCGACACTTCATTAAAATATGAATTTGGGTTAAATTAGGAAAGATGATGAATAATGAAATATAAGTGACGATGTATACGGCCATGGTCATCAAAGTCTACCCCCGAAACACCAACTGCAAATTTATTGTTTGGACTAAATATACATTTTTTCTTCCTGTACAAAAAGGTACATATCATTGAAAAGTTATATATCAACTCTACAATTAATCATGGGTTTTAAACTAATAATGATATATACTTTTATTGAAAGTTAACAATTTGGTGGATCTATTCAGCCTAGGGGTTAAATAACAAAAAATGCTTTCATTTTTACAAGGAAAAGTAATAATATGAAAATATGCTTTACAATTATGTAATTAATATCATACATTATCACGAGTTATTAAATATTTATAAGGAAATTATGAGAAGCGCCATGAAGACAAAAATTAAATAAACGAAATCCAGTTTGGTGGACAAGCTCCTCACTTGGATACATATATATCTCAACAGTACCTTATGAAAAATCCACTGCGAAAACACTTAGATATAAAATCTACTTTAGATCAAGACATGGTTTCAACTCTCATATCATCGACATAATCGTTATAGTGGTTCAATTTAAGAAATAGAGAGAGAAAGAGAGACAGAGACAGAAAGATAAAGAGAGAGAGAGAGAGAGAGAGAGGTAGAGAAAGATAGAGAGAGCATTAGAATAGGACAGAGATAGAGAGAAAGAGAGAGAGAGAGAGAGAGAGAGAGAGAGAGAGAGAGAGAGAGATGGACAGACAGAGAGGAGAGAGATATAGAACTTCGACGAACTCTATTTCCAATCATCAACTAAAAACATAAAACAATTAATAACACGTTTTTTCGAAGGCATTACAAATAATAGTACACGACGTTTAACCCCGTCAATGTCTGGCAACAAACATGGGAAACAAATATCTGCAAAGGCACAAGCTTAGTCTGCCATTCTAAGAAAGAGTTGTAAAGAAAAAGAGAGGAAAAAAGAAAGAAAAAAAGATCCTGCTCATGCTGTCACGTCCCGTAAACTAAAAAGCAAATTACCAGACCTGATAAACAGTGATATGACAGACAGACTACAGCTGGTAGGCAAGAAGTGCTTTGAGGATTTTTTTTTTTACCTCCTTCGATGAAACATTTTCTTCGATCCCTCTCATAAATCAGACTCTCTCATTTCAATTACATCTCTCACAGATGTCTCTTGGATTTAAAAGTCTTGAGAGGGGTGGTCGTTGCATAGTGGGAGAACTGTGGTCTATTGGGTAAGACCCTTGAGGTCTCATACGAGAGGTTCTGGGTTCGATCATCGCTCGGTGCTCACCTCCTTCGATGAAACTTTTTCTTAGATCCCCCTCATAAATAAGACTCTCCACGTCATTACATCTCTCATAGATGTCCCTTGGGTTTAAAGGCCTTGAGAGGGGTTATCGTTGCATGGTGGGAGCACTGTGGTCTATTGGGTAAGACCCTTGACTCGACTCGGTCTTGGATTGGATCTTTAGGTGATTGCATCCGTGAACAGGTGTTTTCCTTACATTTGTCTCTCTTGACCCAGGTGGATGAAAAGGGTATCGGTAATTGCAAAGCCTCCATGAAGAGCAGTAGTGAAGCCTATCTGCACTGGTTTGGCCAGGAGGAATTAGACCTCCCTGCATGGTCACTGGCAGGTGGTTATCTCATCAAATCAGCTCTCAAATAACATAAGAAAAAGAGGACCATGGATGATCAATGGGTACCGATTAGGAATTGTTGGCTGTATAGAGGGCGCAAGTAGCTACAAGTAGTGCATTCCCGCTTAATACTGATGAGGCTATGATCATGGTTAAACTGCATGGTGATACGCAACGATCCCACATTATAAAGTCCATTATCATTTGGGTATTTGATACAAAGTTATGTTCTCCATCCGACTCCTCAACGTAAATAAATATGTGACAAATTATTATCCGCTTGTAATGTTATTGGATGTGTTCCAAACAACGTTTAAAATGTTGAGTGCGCTTATTACAACATTTAAAGCAGAACGGTTATTGGTATAATGTGTATCGAAAAAGATTTCCACCTATTTTGTGATACATTATATCATGGATGTACTTTGTACATGTATAACATTATCATTGTTATTTGCTTTTGCTGCCGTTGTTGAAATATTGCACCCCAGGTCTACTCGCAACCTTGCTGTTGGTTCGTGATATTCCAGATGTCCTGCTCTTTTTAAAGTGCCTTTCTTGGACCCAAATCTAATTTTTCTTTCATATTAAAGCTACACACGGCCGTGTAGATCCATGCACGTGAGAAGCATGGTAATCAGCAAAATAAACAAGGCTGGCTGTGAGGTTCATTTTCATATCACAATATGAGCAAGTAATATCGGACGTCCTACAACATTAAGGTTTCTTTCATGTCTTCCCCAACCACCTGAAAGGTTGAACCACCTTTTAAAAGGGCCGAGGAGTGACCATTTATCCAAAATGTCAGAGAATAACATATTCGATTTTAACCTTTATGGTGTTGGATCCAGCATGTTGAAGAAAAAAAAATCTACCATTTTGAAGAAGAAAAAATGGTCACTACTCGGCTCTTTTGTGTGGTGATTTAACATTCTGCTTTCAAAAGTTCACGGTCACTCTTTGTTACTTTCCCTTAATCTTTCGGTTTAATTTCATATGCTTTTATTCTATATTTACTCTGCCTTTCAAACGGTAGACAATTTGAAACCCAACAGATTTTAGCTGATAATCTTATTCAAAGTTGCCAGTCATCGCTAGTTAAATTAAATTGGCGATTCCCATGGAAGAATGGGTAGCAACGAAACTGCAAACCTTGGAGATTTTATTTTCCTTGCTATGTAAAACAACACAAGTAATTTCATGATTTTATTCTATTACGTGCTGACAACTTTTGATAAGATTATGTGCTGGTCTTCGTTGGGTTTCATTTTCCTCCAGGATGTAATCATTGATATCATATTATGAGATTCATGGCTGCTGTACTTTATGTATGCCTATCATCGTCTTGAAGAAAAGAAATATTCGAGAGTGATAAAGACAGGTCTGAGCTAAAGACTATCATACTCTATCAAGTATCCGATGTTGTGTAGATCCAACGGGCACATGAATGTCTCGGCTAAAGACTACTAGTCCCTATCAAGTCTCCGATGTTGTTTAGATCCAGTGTGCGCGTGATGGTATTTGATTAGGAATCTGATAAGCATTAGATAAAACCTTCTCTTGTTTCTCTCCTAGTCTCCTTAGCCCGGTGATACATCATTAACTCGATGGCACATACTCACTTCATAAGCCATGACCAAGTGTCTCCACTTCTAAGGGTGAGAGATAATTTTGCAGAGAAAAATCTCAAACTGATCACCAAGAAACACATGCATGTATTAAAGTCAGTCAAAGTGCCAGTGTATGACCGAAGAGAGTTCATATTAGATGTAAATTCAGTTGGTCACTATTATTACTTTCATTGAACACATTCAATAGAGGGTGTTCATATCAGATGTAGATTTAAGTTGATCACTTTTATTACTAACATTGAACACATTCAATAGAGGGTGTTCATATCAGAAACTGATGTAGATTTCAATTGGTCACTATTATTACTAACATTGAACACATTCAATAGAGGGTGTTCATATCAGATGTAGATTTAAGTTGATCACTTTTATTACTAACATTGAACACATTCAATAGAGGGTGTTCATATCAGAAACTGATGTAGATTTCAATTGGTCACTATTATTACTAACATTGAACACATTCAATAGAGGGTGTTCATATCAGATGTAGATTTAAGTTGGTCACTATTATTACTAACATTGAACACATTCAATAGAGGGTGTTCATATCAGATGTAGATTTAAGTTGATCACATTTATTACTAACATTGAACACATTCAATAGAGGGTGTTCATATCAGAAACTGATGTAGATTTCAATTGGTCACTATTATTACTAACATTGAACACATTCAATAGAGGGTGTTCATATCAGATGTAGATTTTAATTGGTCACTATTATTACTACCATTGAACACATTCAATAGGGGGTGTTCATATCAGATGTATATTTTAGTTGGTCACTATTAATACTCTCATTGCACCCATTCAATAGGGGGTGTTCATATCAGATGTAGATTTCAGCTGGTCACTATTATTACTTACATTGAACACATTCAATTAGGGGTGTTCATATCAGATGTAGATTTCAGCTGGTCACTATTATTACTTACATTGAATACATTTAATAGGGGGTGTTCATATCAGATGTAGATATCAGTTGGTCACAATTAATACTTTCATTACTTACATTACTTACGTCACTATCATTACTTACATTGAATACGTTCATATCAGATGTAGATTTCAGCTGGTCACTATTATTACTAACATTGAACACATTCAATTAGGGGTGTTCATATCAGATGAAGATTTCAGTTGGTCACTATTATTACTAACATTGAACACATTCAATAGGGGGTGTTCATATCAGATGTAGATTTCAGCTGGTCACTATTATTACTTACATTGAACACATTCAATTAGGGGTGTTCATATCAGATGTAGATTTCAGCTGGTCACTATTATTACTTTCATTGAACACATTCAATAAGGGGTGTTCATATCAGATGTAGATTTCAGTTGGTCACAATTAATACTTTCATTGAACACATTCGATAGGGGGTGGTCATATCAGATGTAGATTTCAGTTGGTCACTATTATTACTTTCATTGAACACATTTAATAGGGGGTGTTCATATCAGATGTAGATTTCAGTTGGTCACTATTATTACTTTCATTGAACACATTTAATAGGGGGTGTTCATATCAGATGTAGATTTCAGTTGGTCACTATTATTACTTTCATTGAACACATTCAAAAGGGGGTGTTCATATCAGATGTAGATTTCAGTTGGTCACTATTATTACTTTCATTGAACACATTCAATAGGGGGTGTTCATATCAGATGTAGATTTCAGTTGGTCACTATTATTACTTTCATTGAACACATTCAAAAGGGGGTGTTCATATCAGATGTAGATTTCAGTTGGTCACTATTATTACTTTCATTGAACACATTTAATAGGGGGTGTTCATATCAGATGTAGATTTCAGTTGGTCACTATTATTACTTTCATTGAACACATTCAATAGGGGGTGTTCATATCAGATGTAGATTTCAGTTGGTCACTATTATTACTTTCATTGAACACATTCAAAAGGGGGTGTTCATATCAGATGTAGATTTCAGTTGGTCACTATTATTACTTTCATTGAACACATTTAATAGGGGGTGTTCATATCAAATGTAGATTTCAGTTGGTCACTATTATTACTAACATTGAACACATTCAATAGGGGGTGTTCATATCAGAAACTAATGTAGATTTCAATTGGTCACTATTATTACTAACATTGAACACATTCAATAGAGGGTGTTCATATCAGATGTAGATTTAAGTTGATCACTTTTATTACTAACATTGAACACATTCAATAGAGGGTGTTCATATCAGAAACTGATGTAGATTTCAATTGGTCACTATTATTACTAACATTGAACACATTCAATAGAGGGTGTTCATATCAGATGTAGATTTAAGTTGGTCACTATTATTACTAACATTGAACACATTCAATAGAGGGTGTTCATATCAGATGTAGATTTAAGTTGATCACTTTTATTACTAACATTGAACACATTCAATAGAGGGTGTTCATATCAGAAACTAATGTAGATTTCAATTGGTCACTATTATTACTAACATTGAACACATTCAATAGAGGGTGTTCATATCAGATGTAGATTTTAATTGGTCACTATTATTACTACCATTGAACACATTCAATAGGGGGTGTTCATATCAGATGTATATTTTAGTTGGTCACTATTAATACTCTCATTGCACCCATTCAATAGGGGGTGTTCATATCAGATGTAGATTTCAGCTGGTCACTATTATTACTTACATTGAACACATTCAATTAGGGGTGTTCATATCAGATGTAGATTTCAGCTGGTCACTATTATTACTTACATTGAATACATTCAATAGGGGGTGTTCATATCAGATGTAGATATCAGTTGGTCACAATTAATACTTTCATTACTTACATTACTTACGTCACTATCATTACTTACATTGAATACGTTCATATCAGATGTAGATTTCAGCTGGTCACTATTATTACTAACATTGAACACATTCAATTAGGGGTGTTCATATCAGATGAAGATTTCAGTTGGTCACTATTATTACTAACATTGAACACATTCAATAGGGGGTGTTCATATCAGATGTAGATTTCAGCTGGTCACTATTATTACTTACATTGAACACATTCAATTAGGGGTGTTCATATCAGATGTAGATTTCAGCTGGTCACTATTATTACTTTCATTGAACACATTCAATAAGGGGTGTTCATATCAGATGTAGATTTCAGTTGGTCACAATTAATACTTTCATTGAACACATTCGATAGGGGGTGGTCATATCAGATGTAGATTTCAGTTGGTCACTATTATTACTTTCATTGAACACATTTAATAGGGGGTGTTCATATCAGATGTAGATTTCAGTTGTTCACTATTATTACTTTCATTGAACACATTTAATAGGGGGTGTTCATATCAGATGTAGATTTCAGTTGGTCACTATTATTACTTTCATTGAACACATTCAAAAGGGGGTGTTCATATCAGATGTAGATTTCAGTTGGTCACTATTATTACTTTCATTGAACACATTCAATAGGGGGTGTTCATATCAGATGTAGATTTCAGTTGGTCACTATTATTACTTTCATTGAACACATTCAAAAGGGGGTGTTCATATCAGATGTAGATTTCAGTTGGTCACTATTATTACTTTCATTGAACACATTTAATAGGGGGTGTTCATATCAGATGTAGATTTCAGTTGGTCACTATTATTACTTTCATTGAACACATTCAATAGGGGGTGTTCATATCAGATGTAGATTTCAGTTGGTCACTATTATTACTTTCATTGAACACATTCAAAAGGGGGTGTTCATATCAGATGTAGATTTCAGTTGGTCACTATTATTACTTTCATTGAACACATTTAATAGGGGGTGTTCATATCAAATGTAGATTTCAGTTGGTCACTATTATTACTAACATTGAACACATTCAATAGGGGGTGTTCATATCAGATGTAGATTTCAGTTGGTCACTATTATTACTTTCATTGAACATATTCAATAGGGGGTGTTCATATCAGATGTAGATATCGGTTGGTCACTATCTTTCCTGATATTGAACACATTCAATAAGGGGTGTTCATATCAGATGTAGATTTCAGCTGGTCACTATTAATACTTACATTGAACACATAAAATAGGGGGTGTTCATATCAGATGTAGATATCAGTTGTCACTATTATTACTAACATTGTACACATTCAATAGGGTGTTCATATCAGATGTATATTTTAGTTGGTCACTATTAATACTCTCATTGCACATATTCAATAGGGGGTGTTCATATCAGATGTAGATTTTAGCTGGTCACTTTTGTTACTTACATTGCACACATTCAATTAGGGGTGTTCATATCAGATGTAGATTTCAGCTGGTCACTATTAATACTTACATTGAACACATTCAAAAGGGGGTGTTCATATCAGATGTAGATTTTAGCTAGTCACTATTAATACTTTCATTGAACACATTCAATTAGGGGTGTTCATATCAGATGTAGATTTCAGCTTGTCACTATTAATACTTTCATTGAACACATTCAATTAGGGGTGTTCATATCAGATGTAGATTTCAGCTAGTCACTATTAATACTTACATTGAACACATTCAATTAGGGGTGTTCATATCAGATGTAGATTTCAGCTGGTCACTATTAATACTTACTATTAATACAAAACGCAAACAATATTTCGAAAACATCGGACTTCCTATATCAACAGGATTTCAATAACAGCCGAACGGAGACAGTATTGGTCGGATGAATAGGTATCGTATTGCAACTGTCTTATTATGGTAATTTTATCTTAAAATAATAATTTATTGGATGAATACCAATAAACTATATAGACATCTTCCACTCTTTTCTGTCGTTCTCTCTCTCTCCATCGATGTTTCCCCTCTCTTTCTATTTGTGGTAAACATCCCGCCAACGCATTCTTTATGAGAAATTTGATTTTTAATTTAATTATCTTATTTTCATCTATTTTTGAACCTCTTTCTTTCTTTCTCCCTCCCTATTCCCTTTTGCTTCTATCATGTCTAATATACCCGAATATTTTAAATCCCAAGCTTAGCCTCTCAAAGTTACGCTGTTTCTTTCTGATCCCATCCCCAAATCCTTGCCCAGCATCCTCTTTCTGTATCACTTTATCCTACTTCGTCCACTGTCAATAATTGCGTCCCGGTGGACCAATATTGCAAGTCATGCCAATTGAGTTATGCCCATCGCAAGCAAGCAAGCATGTATAACCAGGACAGCCCTCCGCTACGCAATCGGAACACTAGCTATGTCGGGAATTCAGGGGTCGCGGGCACCGGACACCGTAGGGGCTATTTGTGGCTGTCTCCGCCCGCTCAGACCCAGCGGGAGGCTCGCCCCGGGACCTGCTCGTCTTCACGTCCGTAGCTGCGGGAGAAAACATGTGTAACACGTACTCTGTCTTGTTCATCGTAATGACATCATCAAGGCGTCCCTCCTCTCCATAGGCTTCTACCCCAGTCACACTACGAGATTGGTTAGTTTGATTGGATTGTTTATTTTACCTGCGAAGAAAGTACGTGTGTGCTTGTAAGTGAGCAGCTAGGGGACCGACGGCATCTTAAAAGCCTTCTCAGAGGGACTTGGTAATGACGATAAATGCCTTACCATAGAGGAACAAAACATCGACTGGGTTTCTTACCTAGGACCTCTCGTTTACGATACCACTGATTGACCACTGAGCGATAAAAAATCCCGAAGATGTTACATTATTCGGAATGGCCAAGTATTGGTCGTTTTTAAGTCAGTGTGAAGGAGTTTCTGCAGTGTAACCAGGGACTATTTATGCTAGGTCCGAGTTGCAATGTGTTCCTTATTTCGAAAGCTTGAAGCCACGGGCGGTAATGACGATTGTAAATGAATCATCTGACCGGCTGATAAAAGAAGAAGCTTGTTTTGAGCTACTCTGAAAGACCTTTTACTGAATATAGAGCCCATTGGCACATCCATCTGTTTCTTATCATGAAATGGATGCCACCAATGGGCTAACTATTTATACACAAACACCAGACATTATTTTTGTGTCCGTTGCCCTCTGCCTAAAGCAACCCTAAAACGATTGCCAATTTCCATTTGCTGTGAAATCTTAAGGTCGGAAATCGCCATTTAAGTGCAAATTTGCAAAATAAAATCTCAACAAAACTCTTTTTTTTTTGTGTGGAAATTTCGAGAAAAAACAAATTTAGGTAAAAAACGCAGATCCCAAAATCATGGAACCCCTCCCCCCTAACCGAATAATTCTTAGGGCTCTGATACTCATCTAAACAGCACCTTTAATAAGATAACCAGCAGCACGTCGCCATCACACGCGTTATGGATGGTGTCATTAATGATGCGATAGTACGCCTGTGATGGCACTCGTGTTGTCATATTTACGTCACAATCCTTCGTGTTTCTTTTCACGAAACACATTTCCGATCATAGCCCTATATGAAATCACGATGACTGATGTTGGACATTCATTTGTATATTTAGATGCCGGGTCTGTGATTTATCACACTGGTTCATGCCTTTCCCGTACTCACATTTTACTAACGCCCGGATAAGTATTCAAAAATAAGATTGAATACTTTGGAATTCAATGTTCCGGCATATTGCAAAGACGAGTTTGCCCTGCAATCCCTTTTCTTGAAGAGATAAGCAGACTCACGTGGAATAATACTCGTTGAATTCTTTCCTTCTTCTAAAGCCTTTTCAAAATAATTTTGTTTCTTCATAAAAAATGCATTTATATTACAAGAATAATCGTCTCCGGAGCTGTCTATCATATGGACAAATTGTCTCCAAGAGGGGTTTTCCCTCTTTCTTCTAAACTTATCCGTCTTCATGGATTTATTTTGTGAGGGTTTCCTTCTCAGCCCATTTGTAAAGACCAGTTCCTCCTCTAAAACATCATCTAACACTATCCCCGTAAATAGGTATATAGAACATGAACAACAAAACACAATTTTGATAAAATGTGGAGCCTTAAACAGCATAGGAGTGTCGTGGTATAGTGGTTCATTCACTTGACTCTCAAACCAAGGGATGAGGGTTCGAATCCCAGCCCGGCACTAACGTCTTTTGGAAAGGCATCACAAATACATTTGTCACTCTACACCTCGGTGTAAATGGGTACCTGGTACTTGGTGGGGTAATAGTAATTTCAGGGCCCTCGGGAAGAACAGCATTGCTGCTGATTAGGATTACATGGGTTAACAAAATTATTAATGCTGGTTAGTGAATGTACAAGTTTTGGAAATATCATTTAAAAGCATTTAAATTGGAATTGGTTGCATCGGCTTCACTTGCACATTACATCTTGATACTGTCATTAAATAATTGACTGACCTATCTTGTTTACAGTCAATGTTTACATCAATGACACATACATTAGATTAAACAAACGAATGGCCTACCAAGCCAGCTGTCATAGGAACTAAACAGCAAAGACATGAATGAAGGATACATAAACACGAATCTGTCATCGGTCCTTAATCATTTCTCACATTCCACGAAATGAAACAATGCAACTAATCAAGTTCCAGAGAGCAAAAGAAAGAATGTTCATGAAGCAATAAGCAGATGAGCCAGTGGCGTATCCAGCAATCGATGAAGAGGGGAGGGAGGGGGGGGGGGGGGGGGGGTTCTGTCTTTACTAAATGCTGGTTACACCATTAAATATTATGTTGCGTATTCATGTAGGCATTTGTCCTCAAAATGTGTCCCTCTTTGTTATATTTTTCCGCAGTTCGTGTTAATTGAATTCATTTGATTTTCTCCTGTTTTCGTTACTCTTTCCTCATTTTTTCCATAAAATCACTTTTCTATCATTTTATTCTTGATACAAATTTAATATTTGTATATTTGTTGCATCACCTTTCCTATTCCTATCCAGTCTTGCTGGTTACACCATTATATATTATGTTACGTATTCATGTAGGCATTTGTCCTCCAAATGTGTCCCTCTTTGTTATACTTTTCCGCAGTTCGTGTTACTTGAATTCATTTGATTTTCTCCTGTTTTCATTACTCTTTCCTCATTTTTTCCATAAAATCACTTTTCTATCATTTTATTCTTGATACAAATTTAATATTTGTATATTTGTTGCATCATCTTCCCTATTCCTATCCAGTCTTGCTGGTTACACCATTATATATAATGTACGTATTCATGTAGGCATTTGTCCTCCAAATGTGTCCCTCTTTGTTATATTTTTCCGCAGTATGTGTTAATTGAATTCATTTGATTTTCTCCTGTTTTCATTACTCTTCCTCATTTTTTCATAAAATCACTTTTCTATCATTTTATTCTTGATACAAATTTAATATTTGTATATTTGTTGCATCACCTTCCCTATTCCTATCCAGTCTCGCTTGTCTCCCCTTCTCATCTTTTACTTTTCCTATATTCATTTATTTTTCATTTCTTGTATTCATGATAACCTTCATGTCCTCATTCTGTATGCATGACATTGAAAAGGAACGCATCCAGTCCCCACTCATATGTGTAATGTAGATACCTATAAATGTGCTCTAGTAACATTGTCCAATATAGCCGGTCCTCTCGGGAGAGATGCGAGGCAAGCTAACAAAGTGACGAGTGAAGTCTAAAATCCAATTGATTTAATACCAACTCTTCGGCTTACCTCCCATTTAGAGTATCTGGAATTAGATGGGAAAACCAGCAAGGAAGGAAGGAACTTCGGTGGCCAAGCTTCGCATAACGCTTCCTCAACTCCAGTCACGCTTTCACCAGCCATAATATATTACTGATTACAGAAAACCGACCCTTACCATTTTGTTAATCCTTTATTTATTTATTTATTTATTTGTTCATTTACCATTCTCATTCAGGATCATTTGCCCAGAAGAAGAAAAAAACGGTCTTCCATAGTGTCATGCTTACGTAAAAATGAGTATTGATAAAAAGAAGGAAAACAAATATATTGAAATTAAAAGTGTACTAAGAAACATTTACATGTACTGAACAAATCATAAAGAGGTTGTGATATCTAATAATTGTTAACAGTAATAATTAAGAAAGAAAAAAAATAAACGACGAAGATACGTTATCATCAATAAGATAATGTTAGACGGAAAAATCATGCCCGAACATCAACTTTTTAGTTTCTACATATTGCGAGCAAGAGAAGCGAGCGAAGATTTCTGTTTTGAACATGCGGTAGCAGCTGCCCGAAATAAGTTGGCCTGAATATTTTTGATTCACATTATACTGGTGTTGATGAGAGGGGAGGTGGAGGGGGGGGGGGGGGGGGGGGGGGGGTGGGGGGGAGGGAGCTGAAGCCACCTCATGCATCCCTTACATCATGGCCCTTGACTTTATATATAAATAATATAATATTTGAAGGTCGCCATGAGCTCGGTAGATAATGAAGGGAAATGGGAAGTGACCAAAGTTGTTCGGCATAATGGCCTCGAATCTCTCCTCCCTGTAAAACGGATTTACTTGCTTCATTTCCCCAAAATGTTATGGCACATACATTCTTTTGCTGGGATAAA